>JARHVA010001374.1:620000-920000 GCA_037957365.1 Torreya grandis
TTGTACTTGTGTATTAGTTAAAATATGAGAATTTATTGTATTAAGGAAAAGATGTAACAAGATTAGAATGGATAGATTTGTCACTGAAGTATAAAATAGGCTTAGTTTGATGAGTTATTTAAGATTCATAGGTTTATATTGTTGACTGGGGTTTATACCATTATATATAAATTAATTATGTTTGATAGGAAAGATATATATGTTGTGTAATGGATTTAGTGTTCCTGGATTCTTGCTCAAGTCCTTTATGAATTTTCAATTGAATGTAGAGAAATCTATACACAACTTTCAAGAATTTGAAATAATGAGATTATTGAATAATGATTGTTTATTCTTTTTAATACATAATTTATTGAATTGATGTATGTTGTAATATTTATTATGGTACCATGATTTATTTATGAAAAAATAATCTCATGTTTCATATGATAATTGGTGATAGATATATGAGGGTCTTATCTTACAACTCATATATATATACCCCTTGAATCTGATAGTTTGTGATTCTTTAACAGAAAGTTTGTGTGAGTGGAATTGACTCAAATACATGTGAAATCTAATTTTTATAATGAAAAATTTAGACAAAGTAATGTTATAACTGAGACATTGTCATTCCACTATACTTTCTAGTTTACATGTGTTTATTGATGTCATATTATATATAGGATTGGCTTCTAGGGTTTATTCGACTACTACATGTATTAAATATTGTACACACATAGGTTCTAATTGATTTCTTAATATCTACACTATTCTTAGCTACCCCTCTATGAATGGAAGGGACACTCCTAGTGGAGAGGTGTGTGGGAGACCGATGTTCTATGGTTGGACGTAAATCAATCAAATGCTTCTCTCCCTCTCTAAATCTATTCAACCATTTTGGGATCATACTAATGGCTATTTTTATGGATCATTAATTTTTTTATGAATCTCATTTGTACTATTGTACCTAATATATTGTATATTTGACTTTTTGTATAAATGTAATTTTTAATACATTATTATTGATGACTATTCAACATAGTAATGGTTATGAGACTTGTAATTAATTTTGAATATTGTGACAATAGTGGTTCTATGCTTATTTATAGTTTTATGAATTATATCAATGATTTGATGTAATTAAATCTTTACATTATTAATTTATGAGACATATTCATCTTGTAATCTATTATAGGCTATTTAAAAACTAAATGGATCATTTTATTAACTAGTGAGTTGATATATTTTTGTAATTATTACATTTGATACATTTATTAGTCAAAAAGTGAATTTATAGATAGTTATGATGATTTTATAAGTAAATCATTTAGAGAAAAAAATTGGTATAATTTTATGTAACCTATATGGGTTTATAATAGGCCATCAAAGTAGATAGATAGATAGATAAATATTCAAGGTTTATTCACACCATCCATCCCAAATATATTGCCAACTATGCTTACTTTGAACCCCCATTTTACTACTAGAAATAGCATACCCATGCCACAACCTGCACTAGTGACTAACCAACTTATTTTGAGATGTGTTGACCATAAGTAACCAATAAGATTTCTTGGCATAAATAAAAATGAATTAGCACCTCAAAATCATAATAAAATATTGGTCCTCAATGTGAATAACGTCTAAAGTGTTCCCTAGGAATCTACCAATAAATAGCTTGATGCTATAAAACACATGGTATAGATGCTCAACAATGACTTCTTGGGCCTCCAAAGGTAGGTTGAGAAAAATGTTGATGAGAGTTAAAATAGGAATTACACCTAATATAAGTACAATCATCCCCATAACCACTCTAAAAAATAGCTATATCCCTCACCTAATAAGCTCCCTGAGATCAACATATATGATTTGCCCTTACCTAGCTAGTGTCATGGGCACAATATAGTCGTGCATGGTGAACTCAACTACATTTAATTATGAAATACATTCAAGATATTATAGAAAGAGATGAAAGAGTATGAAGTATTCCTAAACCACAAAAGGATACCATTCATACTAAGACCTCTAATGATCCAAGATCCCTGATAAACTACATGGTACTAGAGACATTTGAATTCCATAGTTAAGAAGAAATGAACCGAAAGATGCCACCAATGAGGTTTATGATTTCCAAGAATTCCAAAGGATAAAATACACCTTTAGGAGCCAAATACAACAATATCCCCTTACCACATCAAGTCCTCATAAAAATTATGCCACGCCTCCTAATCTAATATAAAGGAATGATACTCCACCTCCAAAGGCAAGTAATACTAAGCAAACTGAAGATACCCAACCTACCACTAGAAATATTGGGTACAACATAGTATAATAAATGAATAAGATCAAGGAAAACATCACTTTGCATGAGCTTTCCTAGATCACTATGCAAAGAGATCTCCTTCTAAAGTCCCTAAAAAAAAACTAGTTTAGCCCAAACCCAAGTCTGTGCAAACTAATGTCTCAATACACAAGAATAAGGTTAGGATCCCACCTTTCCTCCTTATAGTTAGGTTGTTTGGGAAGAATATTCATTAATAACTAGTTGACTAAAAAGCCTCTATTAATGTCATGCCTACTATAATTTTTTAGAAAGTCAGTCTAACACCTATTATTAAGAGAAAATAGTGGTCTAGTTGGATAAGTCTAAATTTAAGGTAGTGGGAAAGCTCTTGAATGTCCATATGTAGCTAGAAAATGATCCTAAGGTCCAACAATTTATGGATATTCAAGTGGTGTATATATCAAAGGATTATGAGATGTTGCTTAGTAGATATTTTATACACATAATATTTTAAACTTTTATCAAATACTAACACTTTGAATCCAACATCCTATCACATTTAAAACTATACTCTAATAATCTAACAACATTCAAGTTGACCACTTAGTTAACTTTTACTTTCCAAGTTGATTTCCTACTCTTTGCTCAATTTTATGTTGTATTGCAAAAAATGACATTAGCCAGCATTGGTGCAAGGTTTTATGATGCGTGCCTTAATTTAATTAACCTCATTGATCCAATTTATTGTGTGTTTCCCTTTAGTTCTTGTTTTTCAAAATACTTGCAAAATTATTCTTATTTTAGTACATAGTCATTTTTGTTGACACAGTCTCCTATAGATTATCTATTTTTTCCACTCTATTGTGCTTAGTTGACCCAATCGAACTTATACACTTTTTCATCCCCAGGTAAACCTAGTCAACCCTATACACTTTTTTACACCCTATTCTCTATGCTAGGTCAACCTAGTCAGATTTATATAATTTTTTGCCTTCCCTATTTATCATTATTGGCATTCTTTTTATTTTTCTAAATTCATCATGAAGTTTCCTATTAGAATCTTCTTGGATAGCTTGAATCCATTTAGATACTATATGGGATGTTCATTTCTCCCTCTCTTTTCATTCCAAGAGCACCATAACTCTTATGGCACCTCTTCCCCTCCTTCATCCATGACCTGTAACATGGTACAAATCATACCTCAAGATGAATTTGATGGGTCTAATCCTTTCTATACCTACCAAGATGCTTCTCATCTTCAAAACCTTCAAACTAATGTGGGAGAAGTTGACATAAGTTTAATCAATAATCCATCTTCTAATAACCCTCCCCCTAATACCAATTTAGGGAGAGATCCTACCAATACCAACCCACCTCTTGATACAACTCAACTTCTTTCCCAAGTTATACAACAAATGAACATAGTGAAAAATTCTAACATGAACCAAATGAAGCAACTTTAACATCATTTGATTAATATGGCTAATCAAACTTTGACTATTCATCCTCAAGACAATCCCAATTACATTCCTATATTTCTTAGAGATGCCTTAGGTAATGTTATTCCTCAACCCATAATTAATAACAAGATGCTTCAAAATATTTAAAATGAGCCTTTAGCTCCCTTCATTATGTTAATTGATATTGGCAGCATATCTCCAACTATAAAATGTGATGGGACTAAAGACCCTACCTCTTTTCTCAAATCATTTGGTAACCTTTACAAAGAGTGGATCATAACTAATACCTTCACCTTGACTAAACTATTAGTCAAAACCTTTACTATAGATGTATTATAATGGTACAACCAATTACCCCAACATTCTATTTGTCAACTTGAATATTTGGTCAATCCTTTAGTTAAAGAGTTTCAACATAATGATCTTCTTGAAAACTATCTTAGCCACTTCATCAATGCTAAAAAATCTCCCATTGAACTGACTCATAAATTTATCAAATGATGGAAATCGTTAGCCCAAAAATTTAACCATAACATGATTGATGATAACTTGTTCAAACTATTTATAATTACTTTAAATCCTTCTCTTCAATATAAAGTTCAAATCTTTACTCCCCAAACACTTAATGAAGCTCTTGACCAAGCTAAACATCAAGAATTTCTCATGAATAAATTCAAACCTAATCCTAAACTTTCAAAAATATATTTTCAAACATCTACCAATGTTATCACTAGTAATACTCTACAAACTAAACTAGGAGTTTCCAAAGCTGACATCCCTTCATCTTCTCACACAATACTTTTTGTGCAGTAAATGAAACAACTCTTACCACCCTCTAGAGCTTTCACCTATCCTAATAATCCTCCTAATTGGTATGAACCTAATAAATTTTATTGGTTCCATACCAAAATTTGTCATTCCCATGAATCTTGTAGAGGGATCACTAAATTTTCTATCTCCTATATGCTTGGTGATTCATTTAATCATAAATCCATGATTAACCTTCATCATCAAGAGTACACCACTACTTATCAAAAATCACAAGATTCCAAAGTTTCTCTCTCAAATAACCAAAAATATTCTTCAAATAATCAACCAAACACTAAGGATGTTTTTGTTATTGATGCCAACTATGACTAATATCATAATAATCCTCAATATGTTAACACTACCAAGGTTAACTGTCATCACAAGATGGCTCACAAATATCCTATTACCAAACCCAAAAAGCCATCCTTATAAGAATAAATTATCAAGGATACTAAACCTACTAATATATATTTGGAAGCCCATGAAGAACCACTTTTTCCTTCTAAACCTCCAACCATATATATTCTTTCAAAACCTACTTTACATCCTAAACCTTGTACTAGTTCTTATTCTAAATCTCATTTTAACTTTGACTTGTAAGATTATACTTATGGATTTGGTTTTTACTTCACCCTATCATCATAAGTTCCTTATGAAACAACTCCAAGAAATTGAATATCCATCTTATATAGATGAAGAACCACATTCTATTGAATCTCAACCTATTAATGTCAATACCATAAAAACTATGTGTCCTTCTTCAAAGATTTATATTAAATTTATGGAAGAGGACATGATCAGTGATGAAATTCTTTTTCATTCTAATGATCTACCACTCTTTATTAAAATAAAAATTAATACTACCCTCATTCGTAAAGTTCTAGTGGAATAATGTGAAATCTTTATGGCTGATCTAATAACTTAGTTATAACAAGGATTATCTAAAGCAAACCCATCTTACTTGTCATGGTTTTGATAAAATAAAGAAAAATCCACTTAGTTGTATTTGGCTTTCATTAACCATCAGACCTAAGACCATTCAAACTAAGCTTATGGTCCTTGACTTACCTTTATCCTATAATCTACTCTTTGGTCTCCTTTGACTCATAAAATGAGGGTCATTTCTTCTTATAATATCCAATTTATTAAATTATTACATAATGGAAAATGATATAAGAATAAAGTCAGTCCTAACCCATAGAGTATCCAAATTCCTAATCCCAAATCTTAGTATCACATTCCTAACATTCATAAAATCAATAATGTTCCTTTACCCAAGTTTATCAACATGAATCATAATTTACATGTCACTCTTGTGGATTGTGATGATGATGAACCCAATGATTTTCAACATACTTGTAATGCTACCAAGCTACCTCCATACATTTCATAGTGGCTTCCTCCTTATTTATTACCTAGGGACCATATTATTCCTCATAATGATGAGATTACTAATTTTCCCCCTCCATGCAATGATCAAGATACTTCTTTACCTAAAGATGCCTTCACTTGAAATGATTTTGGATTGGCCAAATTATTTCAAGATCCTCTCTTCATGCATCCTTATACATTCAGTAATATTGGGATTTCACCTTCTAAACCTCCCCTTGACTTTGAAGCATGTACAATTTCTCTAACATATGAGGATAATTACATAATGGCCCAAGCTCAATCTAAAGACTTAGATGTCTAGCATTATCAAAAAATCTTATCTCAAATTCATTATTTTAATTGGGATGTCTATACTATTTCTATGGATCATGACTTAGATCTCAAGGGTCATGTGCGTCCTACCAATTATCCTCTTATTGATACTACTTAAGTGGTAGAGAAAATTATACCTTCCAAATATCAAAAAATTCCAAAATATTCTTTACCACCTATTGATCCAATCATTAAATTTGATCCTTCTCCTAACATTAAAACTAACAACACTCTAATCCCTTCTAATCCATCTAATTCTCCTACTCTTGAGATTACACTATATGTCAAGGCAACTGATGTCCATTAGATACATTCTGATTATGATTGCCATGGTAATCAAAATCAATATCTTGAAGTATATGTTGAGTATTATGGTCCTCTTCCCACCTTGCTTAATGATGAGATATTTTTGAAATACTTCATGCCCAAGAACCGTAAATTCCTTGATAAAATCATAAAGATGGAATTTTAAAACCAAAACCCTTTGTTTCAACAACTTTTTGACTAGCATTGATCCTAAAACTAATCCTTTTTCTACCTTACCTAATGCACCATACCATTTTTAAGATGAAAATGCCTTGCTGATAAAAGAAACCACTCACATTGAATATGGTACTCCATCTTTTCCTTGACTAATTACAATTTCTTGCAAAATCTTACCTAACAAACATGATAATTTTATCTTATTCTTTGATAAGTATCATAAGGTTTTCTCCTAGTCCTATGAGGACATGCTTGGTATATACCCTAGAATTATGTTGCATAACATTATTACTTATCCCAATGCTAAAACTATGCATCAAAATCAAAGGAAATTTCTACCTAAGGTTTCCACCTTGTGTCATAAGGAAATCATAAAATTACTTGATGCTAAATTTATTAAACTAGTGGACTATTCTGAATGGGTTTCTAACATAGTACCCATTAAAAAAGGGTCACTATGGTCATTTTCATTTGTATTGATTTCTAAAATCTTAACCTTGCTTGTCCCAAGGATAACTTATCCTTACCTTTGATAGATGCCATCATTTATTCCACATCTGGTTATGAAATTTTATCTCTTATAGATGGCTTCTTGAGTTATAATCAGATTTACATTACTCCAAAGGACCAATAGAAGACCACTTTGAACATAGAATAAGGCACCTATTGATATGTCAAAATTACTTTTGATCTCAAAAATGTCAGATCCACTTACCAACTAGTGATGACTCACATATTTCATGATCATATCCATAAAATTGTTGAAACTTATGTGGATGACCTCATTGCTAAATTTAAAGGTCTTAAGACTCATCTATCATATCTTGCTATCATCTTTTATCATCTTCTTAAATATCAAGTTAAAATCAATCCTTATAAATATGTATTTGGTGTCACATCTAGAAAATTGTCAAGATTTGTAGTCTCTCTCTATGGCATCAATGTTAACCTCACTAATATTAGTGATATCATCAACATTCCCATTCCTCATTACGTTCTCAACATTCATACTTAGGAAAACTTGGGGTAATTAGATGATTCATCCCCAAAATGGTTTATAGAATACACTTCATTAATTCCCTTCTTAAGAAAGGTAATTCGTTAAAAAGGATAGACCCTTGTCAAAAAGTCTTTGATAACATAAAATAATCATTACTTCACCCACCCACACTTCATCCTCCTATGAATGATTGACCCTTGATTCTATATACTTCGTCAACACCTATATCAGTTGGGTCAATGCTTTCCCAATAAGATACTATTATGAGAGAGTATGCCATTTATTACATTAGCAAGGCATCATCAAATTGAAACATGTTATAAAAAATTTAAACATGATTGCCTTTCTATATATTTCATAGCTAAAAAATGTTGCCATTACATGCTTTACCAGACTATTTATGTCATCATTCATTCTGACCCCCTTCATCACTTCTTCTCCAAACCCTTTCTTCATGGAGATAGAATTGGCAAATAGATGGTCCTCCTAATGTAATTTGATCTTCTTATCATCACTCAAAAATCTATCAAAGTGTAATTCATAGCTAATCAACTTGCCATAGCTCTTGTTCTATCTACCAATCACCTTTAAGATAGTCTTATGGATGATAATGTCCTCTATATTGAAGGTATTAATCAGTTATTTCTCTTAAAGATTATTTTCACTACTTTACCACTAATCTTGAAGTAAATAATCTTGAAAAATACTCCATTCCCTCTGATACTACTAAACTTAAAGTAGTTATCAAAGAACTTCCTTAAATTAATCTAGACTTACATGAAGATACTTGGACCTTTCACTTTGATGGTGCTAAATTCCATCAAGGAGCTAGGGAAAGTTACATTCTTATAAGTCCTCTTGGTAAAATAATTCCTTTGGATTTTCACTTCACCTTTGATGTCACCAATAATATGGCTGAATATGAATCTCTAATCTTAGGCATGAGAGATACTCTTGATTTAAATATTTAATAACGACATGCTTTAGGTGATTCTCATCTTATGTTTTGCCAAGTCAATGGTTATTACCAATGTAAAAGTGAAAATCTCATTTCCTATCATCAAATTGCTACTACTCTTGCTAAGGATTTTATCAATGTCACTATTAAGCCTATTCCTAGATATCAAAATTCCATTGTTGATTATCTCGCTTCTTTAGCTTCTCTCTTTCATCCACACCAATTTTTTTTTATCCTAGTTTTCTTATTAAAATAAAAAAATCTCCATCCTCAACTCAACCACTAAATTCACTTATCTACCATATCGAGGCTTTCACTATTTGATAAATCCCATGGTAGAAATACATTATTCAATTATTTTAACATCAAACTTATCCTCCTAACTTAGATTCTTGTGAAAAGACATGCATTCGTAAATAAGCTTTTCAATATTTATTTCAACATAAAATCCTTTATTATAGTAATGTTGAAGTTACCTTTCTATCCTCTGTTATGTAAGATGAGGTCCCTCCTCTTCTTAAACAAGTACATGGGGGAATTTATGGTGGCCATTAAAGCAAACATGCTACAACCTGCAAATGCTTATGTATGGGTTACTTTTGGTCTAATCTTGAAAAGAATGCAATTGAATTTGATAAAAAAATTCTCCTTTCCAAATTCATGATGATCTAATTCATTCACCTCCAAAAAAATATTTAAACTATTGAATCTAGTTGGCCATTCTTCATGTGGGGATTATATCTCATTAGAAAATTACCTCACTCCAAACATCAACATTTTTTTTATCATCACCACTACCAAATATTTTACCAAATGGGTTGAAGCCCTACCCCTTGTCAATGTCATTGGTAACACCATTACCAAATTTATCCTTTAAAAAATTCATTTTTTGCTTTGGTGTTCCCCATACTATCATTTTTGATAATGGTTTAATGTTAAAAATATATATGTCAAATAATTTTTTGCTAAATTCAAGATCAATCACAAATTTTCTACACCTTATCATCCATAATGTGTTGATCAAGCTGAGGCTACTAATAAAATTCTTTCAAAGATAATTCATGAAACTTGAATGTATTAGCACATTCACCTTTATCCTACTCTTTGGACCTATTGGACTAATATACATACTACCACTAGAGAAATGACATTCTTTCTAGTCTATGGTTTTAAATAAATTCTTCCATTACAAGTTGAGCTTCCTTCTCTTCATATATCTCTTCATGATATCATTTATGATGAATAATTAGTTTATGGTCACTTTCATGCCTTTGATCTCCTTGATAAACACCATCTTTCTACCTTATAACATAATCGCCAATACAAGGCTTGTATTACCAAACAACATAGAAAACATGTTAAAATTTGCACATTTAATGTTGCTGATCTTATCCTTAAATTAGACTACACATGAAAAATAAGGTAAATACACTCAAAATTTGTGGGGCCCTTATTTAGTTAAGGATATTCTTAGTCTAATCACCTACCACTTATAAACCAATGAAGGCCATGTTTTCAAAGATCCCACCAATGCATAATTCTTTAAAAAGTACTATGATTAAACATTTCCTTATTTTCATGCTTTCTATATACATATATTTAACACTTTGTATATGTCACTTATATGGGTCTCTCTCTCTATAACAGTTTTCTCTTTTCACAAAACTTTATTCCTTCCTTTTTGGTCTTTTGGATTCCCTTTTCTCTCATGAGTTACATTGTAAAATCATGGAAAGGACTCAGTCTTCCTCATTATGTACCATAGTCTTCTTTATTTTAATACTCTATTTACACACTTTTTGGCATCCCTTGGATTTATCTTTTGTGAGTTTCATTATAAAACTATGGATAAGACCTAATCTTCCTCACAAATACCATATTTTTCTTATCTCATTTGATTTTCCAATGATTTATGGCACTCTCATGGGTTTATCCTTTATGATTTGTAGTATAAAACAATGGATAGGACTTGGCCTTCCTCATAAAATTACCATCTTGTGTTATTCCTTTTATAAGAAAATACTATTGATCCTTTTTCTCAGCATTAGCTTGTTCTTCTTTTCTTAAATGGAATTTGCATAACAATCTATGTTAACATGTTTTCCTCATTTTCCCTAAATATTATGATAAGGAATCACACTTTACTATCATTTTACCTTTTATTTCTTGCCATTTTTCACATTTTTTGTGATTTTAAGTAATTCAAATTGTTTTATGTGTCATTCCTTTTGATTTTCTTTCCTTTCACTCCACATTGGATAAAAAAAGGTTGACGTCAAGATAACACTTTTATTACACATATATTTATGAGAATTTTAGACCCCATGATATCTAAAGTTCTCCCTCTTATAATCCAAGTCCCAATTATTCAAATGAAATTCATCTTTAGCACCCATGTTTGGTTTTCTAAATCTATATGGAGGAGGAATAGAAAAAGCCATCAAGAGAGATAAAAGTGAAATCATTTAAAATAGAAGGCAATGATATACAAAAGATAACATATAAATTTTAAAAGTTAAAATCACACCAAAATACATGATTACAAGCACATATCTTATCTCTAATCAAGACTCAAACTCCACAATTGGCCTCACATAGAGCCAAGGTCCATTGGGGTGTGGTAGGCCAATATATTGGAATATGAGAATTCAATAAAATATATGGTGCTACCTACTTTCTCATGCAAGTACCCAATATTCCCAATAGACCAACAACTCTATAAGGGTCCTAAGGAATGGGGATCACATTGTGGGTAGGTAGGGCCATTTTAATTGTCATGCATTTATATTTCATGGGATGATCTATATACTGCATTTGTTGGTCTAAAGACTTGTGTGGCTAAGAGAAGTTCTTCAGATTCCTTAAGGTTGAAATTTCTCTTATTTTGATGAAGCTAATTTGATTGTCTTGATTTTGATAAAGAGTTCCTCTACCTTGGTTTTTCCTTCATTATCCCCTCCACCCATTTCATTTCCCCCCTAGATAGGTGAATTTTGATTCCAAATATATTTTCCCTCTTAATATTCCCTTCTTCACCTCTTAAAAACATGATAGAACTAATTTCTTATAGTTTTATCTATCCTTAGAGTGAAACAACATCTTTGATCAATTATGGATTAATTTATTTATACCATAAATTACATTCCTAGAGTTGTTTTGCTATCTTTTACCATTTTTCATTGTTGAACTACCCTTTTGTTATGGTCACTTGAGTCGACATCCTACAAAAAAGTAGTGGAAAAAAACATAGAGGTAAATAACATAGTAGTAAAAATATAGTATGACAAAAATTTAGTAAGACAAAACATTACAAGGAAAAAACATAGTGAGGAAAAAGCATAGTGGTACTAGTAATGTCAGGAAGATGACACAACTTTCAAATAAAGGTCCAAACTCATGAAATCACATTTTCCTCTATTATTTTACTTGTAAATTTGGTTCATTACTTTTCCACCATGAATTGTTAACTACTATCACCAAAATGAACTAGACAACAAATATATAATGTGATAGTCACTCAAATGTCCAAATTATGCTATTTTCAACATTTTTATGACATTACCAATACTGCTATTTTTCCTCACTATGTTTTAATCATACTACATTTTTTACCATTACATTTTTGTCTTCTACGTTATCACATGGATCCCTTGAGTCCATACCCCTTTTTCAATTTTTGAGTGAGGTTGACTTGTTAATTCTCACTCAGTAATGTTGTTATCCCTATTTTATGTACCTTTTTCCATTATTGAGTGAGATAATGATTATTATTACTCACTCATAAATGTTGTTTTCCCATTTTGTTTTTATCTTTTACACCATTGATATTTTGATTACCACCCTTTTTGACATGTATCCTTAGTTTGATTTGGTAAGTTTACCTTTCTTAATTAAGGTTTACTTGTTTGATTTTTTTGGTATTTAGTAGTTTTAGACTTTTGGTTACCTAATTTGCTCTTATTTTGACTTGGTAATTTGGTCTAACATAGCATTTATCAGCCTAGCTTGCCAAATTCCCAAATATGTCCCATCTTCATAGCTCCCATTATTTATGATTTCTTACGTTTGTTTATTTTTGCTCTTTAGTTTAATATTCTTGGGTTTGTTAAAATCAATCTTTATGCCCTACACAATTAAAACTAACAACATAGTAGAAAACCATCCAATGATAAAGGTAAGTCAAGGTACGCATCACATTCACTTTTTATGTTATTTCCCTTTTTTCAGTCATTTGATTTTAGTTATTTTATGCATTAAAATATTGTAATTTTTTTTAGAATTAGTGTTATGTGTTTTTATGTTCTTTCTTGAAGCACCATCACTTATTTCACCTTAGTGCCACATGATGAACTTAGAGTGGAGCATATGTATACACATAATATTTTCAAATTTTATCAAATATTGATGTTTTACATCTTGCAAGAACCTTTCAAGACTCAATCTATCTGAGTGTACACCCTAAGGGGTGCACCAGGAAATGGGTGGGCAACCCATTGGTGATTTGCAATATTTTTATCCCTTATTTCCACATTATTACCAATCTAACTAGGTCCTAAAACCATTATTTAATCCATTACTCCTCCTTTTCACACTCCTCTAGTATATTTCCAATTTCCATCCCTCTTTTCCTCACTTAAATCCCATTTTGTTAATTAGTTTTACTAGTTTGACTAGGTTGACCCTATACAGTTTTAAAATATCTTCACTTAGGACCTAGTTTGGCTCTTGGCCGACCTAGCTCATGACTTAGTAAATAATTTTTTGAAATTATGCTAGGTTAAATGGGTTAACCCTATTGGATATAATTTTTGGAAGGTTCAAGGTCAAATCTACCTATAAATATAAGATCATTTAATCAGTATTTCAATATGCAATCAAGAGTTATTATTTGCTTGCACTTCTTTATAATCTACTTTTCCACCATTCTACTTGAGGAGTCTTAGCTTAGGGTTTATAATTGGATAATATAGTCTTGTGGATAAGTTTTGGATGATTTTGCCTTTCTAAGTGATCCTTATAAACCATAAAAACCTCTTTCAAAGCCCCATTCACCAAGGGAGATAGTGAGTCTCGATGGGCTCACATTCAAGTAAGTATTCTCTAACTTTTCTCCTCTCTTTAGTAGATTTAAGTAGCATAAGTATTGGTTTTTAATAATATTATTCTTCATATTCTATGTATTAGGGTCCTACTCATACTTATCTTAATTAATATTCTCTTATACATGTTTTTATTATTTACTAACCCCTCATGTTGTGCCACAAGATTTGGTGAGAACTAGATTAGATTTACTTTACTTATTATTAGTATAGGTGAAATATCAAAACTCAGGTCCCCCTTAGGGTTATTGTGTGATTGTGTTAGACTAGAGGCTTTAGAAATCTCCTTATCATTATGTATTGTGTCAAGGGATCCCCTAATCAAGTTTAGTGGATCCCCATATTGGTCATGCTCCTTCTTAACAAATGTATCCCCAATCAAAATTATATGGTATGATCTATCTTGTCTAAGTTATGATTGATTTATAGACATGATGCATTTCTGATTGCATACAGATACTACTATATAACCTTAAATAGATGCATGGATATACATTTCTCCCATATGTGGTTGCCTTGGAAAAGTGTAGCCAATTAGAACCACTTTGATAAAGAACCCAAAATGAAACACATGATCATGAAATATGGCATAAGTCAATGAAAGAGTGAACTTAGTATCCTCTAACATATGTGTTTGTACTTTATCTACAAAATGTACTAAAAACAAGTCGATAAATGTCCTAAATTCCTAGTTTATGGTCTTTATAATTTGACGGGGCTTGTTCCAAACAAGGTTTTAAAGTATAAATTATTCTATTTAACCCAATATGGAAATGACACCTAGCTACCTATAGGATCCAATTATTTTTCACTAATAACTAGTTGAATATGAATAATTGATCTTAGGAATATAATTTGAGTTGAAACATAGGGTCAAATAATTGAGACTGTTTGGAGATTTTGAACTAGTAGTGAACCACATTAGGCATAAGTACCAATGTATGCTATATTACTTGAGGAATTAAAAACATAGGGCATGTGATTTGATATTAATTTTCAATGCCTTCAATGTCATCCCCATTCCTAGAGAATAAAATTAGGTGGTCGATTCATTTGCAACTATTTATATAAACTTGACACCCCTACATGACTTAGGGATGCAAAAAAATTCAATAGAGGTCATCCCATGTTCCTCATTACCATATAGTGTTAATAACTTCCAATTATTTGAAGATGACTACCGTATTTTATAATTCCTTAATAATTCAGGGGTATTTGAGACCCAAGTTATAGATGAGGAAAAAAGACATGACCCTAAAAATGAAGAATGTGACCAGGATAACATTATGAAATTGAAATAAAACTAAGTTCTAAAATGGTTGATCTCCCTTTAGAGAGTTTTGACCTTGACAAGTCCACATAGAGACTTAAAATTCTAATGCAATTAAAGAAAAATTCTATAATGATTAATTTGGGATCATCAAACAAGCCCAAAGATGTTCATATTGGTTTGAATTGCACTCCTATTAAAGATAAACAACTTAGAAAACTTTTACTATAGTATCAAGATGTTATTGCTTTGGTCTATAGAGACCTTAAATTCTTTGACTTGAATATAATGACACACACTATTCCACTCAAGTAGAACCAAAATTATTTTAGATAGAGGAAAAAACATGTGAAATCAATCATTGAACTACTTATTCATAAAGAGATCCAAAAAATCCTCATGGTTAGGATCATCTTACCAATTCATCAGTCTACCTAGGTAGCTAACTTAGTGCTAGTCCATAAAAATAGTGGAGAAATCTGACTATGTGTGGATTTTTATAAATCTAAACCAAAATTATAATAAAGATAATTATCCTTTGCCTTCCTCAAAAGATGTAATATAGATGGTAAGTTGATCCTAGATGATGTCCTTCCTATATAGATTCTAGGGATATAATAAAGTTTTGGTAAACTTGGAAGATTGAGCCAAGGAAAAATTTATAACCATGTGTGGCATCTTCACTTACAAAAAAATGATATTTGGTCTTATTAACATAAGATCCACCTTTTATAAAGATATGGAATTTGATTTCAAAGGTCTAATATGTAAATGAATTGTTATTTACATGAATGACTTGACTATTTTTCAAAATGTAGGTCTAATCATATTTTTAATCTTTGTAAGATAATAAAAAGGTGTAGAATGTATGGCATCTCACTTAACCCAAAGAAGAGTGTATTTAGTGTTGATTAAGGTAAGTTTATTAGTCAAATCATCATGAAGGAATATATTTCTATCAACCTTGAGTGTGACAATGTGATTATAAGATACATTTACCTAACACTAAAAAGGAATTGAAGTCATTATTTGGTAAGATTAAATTTGTATGCAAATTCATATGTAGTTATATCAAAAAAATTAAACCTTTGAATGCAACATTGAGATAAGAAGCAAATGTGGAGTTGACTCTTATAGCTATGTAAGCCTTTCAATAAATCAAGGAAGCCATCATGTAAGCACTAGTCTTAATCAACCTAGAATACATGAAATACGTATACCTATATTCCTTCACATTAGAGCACACCATAACTGCAATGCTCACCATAAAGCTATATTGAGATGAACACCCAATCACTTTCATGAGCACAAACTTGAAGGATGCAGAGCTAAAGTATTCCACCTTAGACAAGAATACTTATGCCTTGATTAATTATGTGAATAAATTTAGTCACTATATTATTAGAAAAAAGGTGCATGTCATTATCCCAAACTATTCCAACCATTTAGGACTTCGATGAATGTAAATGTTATATTGTCAAAAGGATGAGTATAGTAAATCAGGGTATAAATATGCAATAAATATATCCATTGATTTTTTATAGAATTTATTTAATTTGACATTTCTAAAATTAGTAATAAATAATGTAATTGAGAACTTAGCTAGAAAATGACTAAGATGGATGATATAAAAGTTGAAAACTAAGCTAGAGGTAAGCCTGAGTATCACAAATAAGATACAGGTGTAACAACCCATCTTGGATAATAGCATCCTAATTGGATAATAGAATCATGTGATGGTAGTTTCCTCTATAAAAACTATTCTAAGCTTGTAGGTGCACTTATCTTTGGGTCTGTCAAGACTATTCCTTCATGCATGAGTTTTAAAACCTTGTAGATGACCTAATTTAACTATTTTTATGCGCAAACCCTAATATTATATGTTGTTATATCATTTGATTGATACAATTAGTAAAGTGTGTTTTTATTTGGGTAAGCTAGACATCCTCAACACATCATTATGATGAGATTTTCCTACATACCAATAATCAAAATAGGGATCAAGACTGATGTAGTTATCCCGACCTAAGAGTTGGTGAAAGTGTAAGTGAAGCTCGTATGATTGTTAACTTGAGTACTTTATGTATACACATATATTTTTAAAATTTATCAATTACTAATGCTATCTCTCTTGTAGGAACTTATTGAATCTCAATCTCTCTGAGTCCACACCTTTAAGGGTGCACTGGGAAAGGGTTGGGTTCACCATTCATAATTTGCAGTATTATTTTTGTCTATACTACCACATATTATCTACACAACTTTATCTTATGTACTTATCTAAGCCTTGAATCCTTTGTTTCATAATCCTCCATAAATTTCACCACCTTTCTTAGTGCCTTCCTAAGCATAAAACCCTTTCTAATAATTTACATTACACTATCAGCCTAGGTCAACCCTGTATTCAAATTGTTGAAAGGACCTTATGGGTTTAGGTTAGCTCAGGCTGACATAGACCAAGACCTAACATATTTTTATCAATTTATAATATATATTTGAATGGGCTGAACCTATCGATGAAACTTTCAAAAAGGTTTAGGGTTAGATTCATCTATATACACATCTATTTCCATCATTTGTTAAGAATAAAAGAAGAAGAAGAATATATTGTGCATCTACTTATCCACCATTCTACTTAAGGAACATATCTTAGGGTTTTAATGCTTTATTTGTAGATAAAAATATTATCTTGTTCAAAAGTATTTTGGATGCATAGAGAAGTTGTGTAGCCTAGAGCTGACTTATCCTTGTTATCCTTACATAACACAAAAACCTCTTGTGAAATACCTTGGCCAAGGTAGAGATTGAGGCTCAGTGGGTTCATACTCAAAGGTAAGTATTCCTAATTTTGTTCCTCCTTTGTAAGAGTAATTAGATTTGTATTTGTACTTCTCTCGTATACATTATGATTTCCTATACATTAACTTGAGTATATATATTTTATACAAGTTTACCTTTTATGTTTATTTTTTTCAATCTATGCCATAATTTTTGGTGAGCACTAGATTAGATTTTAATTTTCATTGAATTTACTTAGTGAATATGAAAACATAAGAAATAGCTAGGGTTATTACATAATGTTGCTCGACTAGAGGCTTTAAAACCCTATCTAGTAATGTTATTATGGTAAGACATCACTTGGTTAGGTCTAGTAGATCCATATTGATCATGACCCTAAATATCTAATACATCAACAAATAGAAGTGTAAGTAGGATTTATCTTCTCCAAGCTAGGATTGATTAATAGATCAAAATCATTTTCATTTTTATACATTCTAGTGAACCCAATGTGAATCAAAACCTTGTAGTTTTTATTTCACTCTTTCATTTTATCATTATATTATATATTTCTATTTTTTTAGTACTATATTGAACCTATTAGTATAGTTTTAATAGTCTCTGCACAATTTTAATACACTATCATTCTAAAATGACTATTTTCTATCTATGTAGGTTTTATCCAAATATAAGTGAATGGATCAATTAGCTCAATAAATTATTATTTTTTAGTTATATATTTTCATACATAGTTGAACCATTCAACTTTATTCACAATTCTCCTATTTCAGCATACAAGTTTGCAAACATAGTTGAGCCAATTGCCTCTATTTGAAACCTCTTTTTTAGCACATAGGTTTTTGAAAACACAATATATATATTCAAATATATTATAAGAAATTTTGAATCAAAACTTGAATTTCATATCATAAAATTTTGAAATTTAAACATCTTTAAACCCACTAAGATTCATTTTTAACTTCTTTGTCATTTTAGTTTTATTTTTCAGTACTATTTTTAACAAATTTTCAATCTATAAAAATACAACCCTATAACCAATTGGGTCAAATAGCTTGACATAGTTATGTAGATTATTTTATAGCTATAATACATATTCAACCTATTTGACTATGTTCTTCCATATCTTGCTAATGTAGAATAATAACAAGCTAACCAACTATATTCTACATTATTTGCATATAGTATCACTTGAATTGATTATGTACTCTTCATAATTAATTAATTAACCTCTTTTTTATAATAATTAATTTACCTTTATTTTTATTTGCTTTCATGCTTAGAATAACAAACATAGATTAGTTAGGTGGTTTTTCAAATTACCGATTTAGTCACAATATTTTTCTCTTTTACACACATTTCTAAATCACTTTATACCAAAAAAAAAACATTTAATATTTTTATTTACAAGGTCTACCTACTTATATTTCATCACCAAAGGATAAGCTAACATGGTTCCATGGTGAAATATAAACATGTGGTTGATGATATATATTGGAAAAACACCAAACACACTTATTATTGTGATATTATGAAGTGTGGGGTTAGGCCCAAATACCAAGCCAATACGATCACCAATATAGATCCCTTTTAACCTATACTTTCTACAACCATCCTTAAATTTATTTTTATTTCCTTTTTATAGCCAAATTCTAATTATATTCAAAATTCATTATAACTTAATAACACTGAGGAATGATTAATTAGTTATCATTTGATTTCAATTTTTTACTTTTATGGTAAGTATAATGACTAAGAGGGGGAAAATTAATATTCAAAATATTCGTTCAATTCCACTTAACATTAATGATCCATTCATGCAAACATATAGATCAATCAAAGCATGAGCAACCTACATATGAACATTAAATAGAAGAACACATAACATACATGGGAAACCCTCAAGGACAAGAAAACCCACTAATATATAAAAATTGACTATAGTCCTATAATAAAAAAAAACCAAGTTTAATGAAGCACCAAATCCACATGGAGTACCAACCCTAATTATCCAAACACCCACTTGACTCAGATTTAATAAAACCCCACTTGTAAGGAGGCACCAAACCCATAGATAACTTATCACCAAATTAGCCACCTAATTTATTTTATCACCTTAAAAACACCTTTTTTCTCACATAATATATGAATACCACCTCTTCATCTCTTCACACTCTTATCCTTCTAAAAACTATCATCTAGGCCTCTTCATTTAAGTAGGTCTCTTCAAGACTAATTAGATCATATAAAATCAATATTAATATGCATACACACTATCATATATTCATTAAAAATAATTTAAAATCATATAATGGTCTAAATAACTCCTTATTCTAAAAAATGTGTTATATTATTCACATACTCTTGGATTACTTAAATAAGCTTAATACCTTGTATGTATACAAGCCTCTTGATCATACAACTCTTGGTTATCCATACACACTTAAAAAATTATATTAGACACACAATAAGGCTTAATAAATTTTAAAATTAATAATCAATCATTAATTTAGGTGATCCATAACTCAAATATACCAAATCTTTCTTTAGGTCTCATGGAGACCTAATTCCATTAGGCCTACTTTAGCTCACGTTACCTTATGACCCCTTGGAAAAATATAAACATATATATATATATATATATATATATATATATATATATATGGAAAATTTTCATAAAATCATTAAATATGGATTATAAAACATCATCTAATCACCATGTCACTTTTTAGTTCAATCACCACTTGAAACACTCCATTCACACTATTCACATTAGGCCTTTGAACACATAGAAAAGTCTATCCTAAAAAACTAAATATAAAAAATAATTTATCCACATAAAAATGAATATAAATAAATTATAAATAAAATAAATTACATATAAAATATCACCATATTCATTATACACTTAAACTTAGGTAATAGATCCTCAAAAATACCTCTACAACTCACTCACTCAGAACTGCCAATTTTCCTCAAAGACCAGTCATGGTGACTCAGACCTCCAAAACTTGTATAAAAAATTTAAATGACTTATTATGAATGTATATTATAATATTTTATCTCCATACCATCTTCAAAAATAAACATCATATGTTCTATTGGCAATTATTGGTCTTATAGACCAATTTGTTGAACTCACTACACATAGACCTCACTAAGTCAAACAAGTGATTTTAGATTCATAATTTTCACCAATACACATAAATTTAAATATATATAACAAGAATTAATAATAAATAATAATATAAAAAAACATATCCATGCACTTGGTTTCATCATTCTATCATGAAAACATGTTCTAAATTATCTTCTCACTACTTCCTAGGTTTTTCATTGTTTACCCCGTTTGGCCTGTTAACGATTGACTAACTTGGATGAATAGTTTAGAAAAATTTAAGGATATAAAATATCCATAAACCTTCATGGACATGATACATTATTCTCTACCTTATTCCTCAATCTATTTTATTACTATGGTTAATGCAACTTTTGACTTCTATAGTAACTTCTTTAGAAATAAGTCTATAACTCAACATTTTCTCTCTCCTCTCTATAAAGAACACCACATAGAGGTACCTGAGAGAGTAAAACACAATATAAAATATATTACCTTATCATACAAATCCATTCTATTCTCTTATTTTATCAACGTCTTCAACATTAGGTCCTTATTAGGGTTCTAAGAGGGTTTCAAATAATTTCCATTCTTAACAATCATTCATAAAGCAAAGGCACTCAATCCAAAAAATAATACCTATAATTTTTATATATGACCCTTACCCATATAAAATGAAATTATTACATTCCCATGAAAAGGTTTGATGAGTTAATAAGCACAACAAAATCCTTTTCAGGTTGAGAACCCTTCATTATGAGCACTCGAGAGACTTTTAAATAACTTTTCATGCCTTGTCATTCAAAATATGACATCAAACTACATGAATTTTTTTTAAATAACACACCTCACCTATAAAAATTCTTACATGATCTCAAACACCTTTAACTCTGATCATGACCCTTCATTAGTCCACATTATCTCCCTTTGCTCACTAGACCTTGACTTGTAACCCAAATTAGGCCTTAAGACTTACCTTCATGCTTCTTTCCATGCACTCTCCACCTCACTCACATGATCAATAAACCTCATAAAAACACTCATTATTTTTTTTTCTCATCTCAAAAATACACCATGCTTATATCTTCGCATAAGGTCTCTCCATGCCTCATTAGGCTAGGTAGGGTTTAAGAGAGGTCTAGATGTAGACTTGGACTGAAGATCCTAACCTTGTATATTTACCATAAGAGTATTATGATTGATCCAATTCCTCACATACATTATAAAAAAACTCCATACATCCTTCACATGCCTATGCTCATTCATTTTATGCACATATCTCTTCATGCCATGACTAGGCTCATGACTAAGCTTCTTATGCAACATGACATCAATGACCTATACCTTCATGTAACCATAAATAACTAATTACCTTAAAATTATATTTCATGAAAACATATTTCAATAAAAACAATCCATCAATGTTCCTTGTCACATCAACACATTACTAACTAGGTAAACTCTCTCAATGACATCAAACTCATGTAAGATGTACCTTTGATATCAATGACAATACTCAATAATCTCCCCCTTTATAATTTATCGTAACCAATCTCAGGAAATTCTCTAAAAAATTAACTTCTTCATCATTATAAACTTTCTCCCCCTTTGACATAAATGACAAAGTGATGTCTACAACTCCTTGGATCACATTCCTTGCAAAAAAATCACTCAACATATAGTACTATGAGTTTATGAGTCATAATACAAACATGATCCCCCTATCTCCATGCATACCTTCTTAGCACTAATCATATACACTTTTAGCTAATGAACCACATAATTATCTCACCCTAAGCACTTGACTTCCTTAGTGATTTCTAAGGGTAAGAACTACACCTGATTCCTATCTTAGGTATTTAAATGTTGCTTTTGAAAGTGGATTGGTCAAAATGTCTATAATATGATCCTATATATAAATAGATTCATGTTTGACACTTCGTTTACTTACCTAATTTATTAGTAAATTATAATTTATATTAATGTGCTTATTCCTTGAGTGAATGACAAGGTTATTTGAGACACTTATAACACTTGTATCTTCACATTATATAGGGCTAGGACCATCATACTCCACCTTGTAGTATTTTAAGATCAATATCATCCATAAGACCTAAGTGAAACATGAATATATTGAAATTTACTTAGCCTCATAAGTTTATATATATACTGATGGTTTCTTCTTGTTTGTCCATTAAACTAGTCCCCTACCTATGAAGAAATCTCCTCCACTAGTACTCTTCCTATCATCTAGACTTCATCCCTAATCTGCATTTGTATAGTATGTCAAATTGAACTCCTTTCTCTTTAGATACCATAACCCAAACTCCATAGTTTCCTTGAGATACATTATTATACTTTTAACTACTTGTATATGATTTTCCTTTAGATCTACTTGAAACCTTCCCATAAGACATACTACTTACATGATGTTAGGTCTAGAGGCAGTGGTATTTATCAAACTTTTAATCATTAACCTATATGATGTTTAATTAACCTTTAGATACTCATCTTCTTTACTCAACTTATATATTTTGATCATAGGTATACTAACTAACTTGAAATATTCCATCTCAAGATTCTTCAACATATCTCTTATGTACTTGGATTCTGAAATGAATATACCTTTTTTAGATTAAGTGATTTACAACCCAATAAAGAATAATAGTTCTCCCATCATGGACATATCAAACTATTTATTCATCACCTTTACAAAGGTCTCAGTCATGTTCTTATTATTTACACCAAATATGATGTCATATACATAGACAAAAACTATCAAATGATGGTCATATTCTATCTTTATGAATAGATTACTATAAAAAACTCCTATTTTGAATCCTGAATCTAATGAAAACCTATACAACCTGACATATCAAGCTTTAGGAGTTTGATTTAGACCATAAAGAGAATTTTTCAATCTATAAACATAGTCCTTGTTATCTGATAGTGAGAACCCCTTGGGTTTCTCTATGTATACCTCTTCTTCCATGTTTCAATTTAAAAAGGTATATTTGACATCCATCTAGTACACCTTAAACCCTTTGAATCTTACATATGTTAGAAACAATTTGACGGCCTCTAATATTACCACTAGTATAAAGGTCTCCTCAAAATCTATCCCTTTAACTTATGAATAACCCATTCATACCAATATATCCTTATTTATAGTGATATATCCATCTTTATTGAAGTTGTTTCTAAACACCCATTTTGTGCCAATGACATTCTTGTATTTAGGTCTAGGAACTAGTTGCCAAGTCTCATTATTTTATATTTGGTATAACTCCTCATTCATAGAACCTATCCAAAACTTGTATTTTTTTATTCTACAAGGTTATTAGGTTTAATCTTGAACAATAGATCAACATTATCCTAATTTAGATAACTTATTATTCTTCTTCTTTTTTGTATACCTACATTCTTGTTATAAATTATTTGTGATTCAGGATGATCTCTTTGAATCTATCTTGATGGTCCTTTTAATTCTTGTATTTCCTCAACTTCTTATTCTTCCTCATCAATATATATAGTTTAATTCATTCTATAAGTCTATATTATCTAATATATCTTTTGACTATGAGTGTGATTTCCTTGTCTCATCAATATTTACATTGGTTCCTTCCACTATCTTCTATAACCTCTTTTTATAACATCTATAGGCTGTTCTCATTGATGAGTATATTAATAATATACCTTCATCAAATCTAGAATAAAATTTTCCTAGTTCTTCATCATCTCTTTTGATGAAACATTTGCTCCCAAAAACTCTAAAGTGTTCCACATTAGCAGGTCTTCCTTTCCATATTTCATAAGGAGTATTATTTCCATTAGTACTTATCTATCCTCTAATCAAAATGTAGACTATAATTATCACTACCTCTCTCCAATATCCATTAGATAATTTATACTCATTTAGCATAGTTCATTCCACCTCTTAAACTATCATATTCTTTCTTTTAACTACCCCATTTTTCTTAGGTGTCATAACTACTAAGAACTATCTCCTTATTCCATAAACCTCATAGAATTCATCAAAATAATTAGACAAAAAATCTTCTCCTCAGTCAGATCTTGGGAACTTGATCTCACATTATTCTCATTCTCAATAATATCCTTGAATGCCTTGAACTTATTAAGAGATTCTAAATTTTCTTTCAAGAATACTACCCAAGTCATTCTTGTGTAGTCATTTATGAGTAACATGAAGTAGATATCTCCTTGAATTTTTTGGATTTTTTAGGACAATAGAGATTAGTTTATATTTACTCCAAAGGTCTTGTATTAAATTAATCCTTGCATTTAAACCTTCTTCTAGTCTATTTAACATGTTGATAAGCTTTTCAAAGTGTGTTTGTTGGTTTGGTGATCTTAGGCATGTTCTTCATAGACTTTTTAATAGTTATCTTAACTAGACTATCATATTTTAGGTGACATAACCTTATTTTTAATAGATAAATTTCATCCATCTTGATCATAAAGAAACTCTCCTTCTTCATCTCATTCAAGATAGATTGTTTTGAGTCCTCTTACTATTGGTAATTAGACTTCCTAATTTGGATCTCCTTATCTCACACCATCTATCATGAAAGGATAGTGTGTGTATTTGGTTGCACATTTGACTTACACTAAGTAGGTTATATTTAAAACCTTCAACATAAAACACATTTTATGTCTTGGTCTTCCCATTGTCCAAACTCGAGATACCCTTTCCAAATATATTGGTAATTGTGTTGTCTCCAAATCTTACTATTCATGTATCATTCTTCTTAAATGAGGTGAACTTATTTTGGTCTCATGTCATGTGACTTTAGAAACCACTATCTATATACCATTTCATTCCTTCATATTCAATGTGAAGGGTAGTCTAAGCTAGTATAAATTCCTCTCCTCTAGTCTTCTACTCCTCCTTAAAAATTAATCCATCTTCACTCTTGAGCTAAATATGATCAGTCTTGGATTTCTTTAGCTTCCATACCAATGTTTGATCCTTCTCATGCACTTTAGGAGCTATAAATATATTGTTATGTCTTGATATCCTTATAACTTCATTAGGATAGAATGTTTTAATGTGTCATATATTTTTACAATAGTAGTAGACAACATATCTATACTTACCTCTTGATTAGTCACTCCTCATTGCATTAGGTTGTTTTATTGGTCTCTTCATGTTGGTGTGTTTGATTTGTTCTTTCTCAAACTATCTCATATTGTCTTTGATATTCTCATGATCAAAATTGAAAGAATATATTCCTATCTTCAACTAATCATACTGAAATTATTTTGATCTAAACTTTGTATTGACAACTTATAACTAATTCTTGAGATCCTTGATGGTCTTCTCATCTTTTTTGTCTTCTTTTTCCATGCCACTCTTCAAGGTATATATTTGTTCCTTAATATCCTTGACTATAGATCTAAACTCATGATTCCTCATATTTTTATTATTAAAATCATCTAGGGTAATAATGAGCTTAGCTTCAAGTTCTAATTTAGTTTCTCTTTCTTCATTTTCATAGTAAACTTCTTCAAAATACATGTTTTCTTATTCTTTTTTATCACTAGACATTTTGTGATTATTAGGATTACCTTTAAGCTGTTAAGATTACTTTAAAGGAATAGGCTCTAATACCAATTTTTTTAAGCATAATGATTGAGAGCAAGGTAAATAAGTATTTAAAACATTCATTCAATTCCACTTAACATTCATGAGACATTCATGCAAACATATAGATCAATTAAACCATAATCAACCATACGTATGAACATGATATACAAGAAAACATAACATAAGTGGGAAACCTCAAGGGGAATAAAACCTAGTGATCTATGCAAATTGACTACAGTATTATAATAAAAAAAACCAAGTTTAGTGAAGCACCAACTCCACATGGAACACCAACCCTAATTAACCAAGCACCCACTTGTAAGGAGGCACCAACCCCCTAGATGAATAAGAAATAACTCAACCACTTGATTGATTTTATCACCTTTAAAAAACCTTATTTCTCACACAATATATGATGACCAACTCTTCATCCCTTCACACTCTCATCGCTCTCAAACTTGCCTTTTAGTTATCTTCACTCAACTAAGTCTCCTCAAGATTGATAAAGTCATATGAGCTTTATATTCATATGAAAAAACATTGTAATATCTTAATTACATATCATTTACACTCTTTTTATGGTATATACAACCTCCATATACTAAAAAATGTGCTATATTACTTGTATACTCTCAGCTTAATTAAATAGGCCTGAAACTGCCTTGTATATATACAAGCCTCTTGGTCATACATCTCTTGGTCATACACATAAACATTCATACTTATATTGGCCACATAATAGGCCTTAATAAATGTTAAAATTAATAATAAATCATTACATTATGTTCACCGTATCTCAAATACACCAAATCCTTCTTTAGGTCTTATGAAGACCTAATTCTATTAGGCCTACTTTAGGTCATGTTACCTTATGACCCATTGGAATAATATATTGTTGTGTGTGTGTGTGTGTGTGTGTACCATAAAATTTCATACAGTCATAAAATATTCCTTATCCAACATCCTCTGAGGACCATGGCACTTTTTAGGTTCAACCACCACTTGAAACACTCTATTCGTATTGTTCACATTAGGCCTTTGAACACACAAAAAAGTCTATCTTGAAAAAATAAAGATAAAACATAATTTATACACAAAAAAATGAAAATAAATAAATTATAAATAGTGTACATGACTTCAAAAATATCAACATATTCATTATACACTTCAACTTAGGGCATAGATCCTCAAAAACACCTCTGTAACTCACTCACTCAAAACTACCAAAATTCCTCAAAGACTAGTCATATTGAATTAGACCTAAAAAAAATTTATAAACACTTTAAATGACTTATTATGTATTTATATGGTCCTATGTGATATCTGATACATTCTCAAATAGAAACATCATATGGTCTAGTGGCAACTATTGGTCTTACACACCAATTTTTTAACCTCACTACACACAAACTTCATTGAGTCAGACAAGCCATTTTGGCTTCATAATTTTCAACAATAAACCTAAATTTAAATATATATACAAAGAATTAATAATACATAATATTATTAAAGCATCGACATGCACTTTATTTCATCATTCTATCATGAAAACACATTCTAATTCATCTTCTCACTGTTACCTAGGTTTTTCATTATTTACACCATTTGGCCTGTTAGCAACTAGATAATTTGGATGACTTGTTTATCAAAATATATGGATATAAAAAATATATAAACCTTCATGTACATTAAAAATTATTCTCTACCTTCTTCCTCTATTCATTTACTTACTATGTCTAATGTAACTTTTGACTTATATACCAACTTATTCAAAAGTAAGCCTATAACTCAACATTTTCTCTCTCCTCTCTCTAAATAATACCACTTTTAGGTACATGGGATAGTAAAATACAATATATATATATATAATAGTTTACCTAAGCATAAAAATCCATTCTAGGAACCTTTGATCAACATCTTCAACATCAGGTTCTTATTAGGGTTCTAAGAGGGTTTACACCTATTTAGAAATCTTAACAATCATTCATAAAGCATAGCTCCTCAATCTAAAAACTAATTCCTATAATTTTTATCTATGAAATTAAAAATATACCATTAAATACTTATTTTCCCATGAAAAGGTTTTATGAGTTAATGAACATAACAAAATCCTTCTCAGGTTGAGAACCCTTCATTTTGAGTACTCAAGAGACTTCCAAACAACTTTTCATGCTTTTTCCTTCAAAATATGACCTAAAAATACATGAATAAAATTTAAAAAACATAAATCAATTATTAAAATTATTACATTAGCTAAAACACCTTGAAATCTAATCATGACCCTTCATTAAGCCACATTCTCTCTCTTTGCTCACTAGACCTTGACTTACAACCCACTTTAGTCCTTAAAACTGACCTTCATGATTCTTTACATGCACTCTACACCCAAATCACATAATAAATAAACATATTATAACCACTAATTCCTATTTTAATTCATATCACCAAGACACCATGGTCATACCTTCTCACAAGGTCTCTTCATACCTCATTAGGTTAGGTAGGGTTTAAGAGAGGTCTATATGCAGACCTAGAATGAATATCCTACCCCTGTAGGTTTAACCTAAGACTATTATGATTTTTTCAATGCCTCACATGCATCCTCGAAAAATTCCATGCATATGTAACACTCCTATGTTCATTCATTTGATGCATATACCTCTTCATGTCATGACTAGGCTTCTTATGTAATGTGACATCAATGACATGTACCTTCATGCAACCATAAAGCATTATTTCCCTTAAAATTTTATTTCATAAAACATATTTCTATTAAAAAACTCCATCAATGACCTTTTTCACATCAACACATTTCCAACTACGCACACTCTCTCAATGACATCAACCTCATGTAGGATGCACCTTTGACATCAATGATAATACTCAACAATCTTCCCCTTTGTCTTTTATGGTAAACACTCATAGAAAATTATCTCAACAATCAAATTATCCCTCATTATAAATTTTATCCCCCTTTGACATAAATTACAAAGTGATTTTTTCAACTCTTTGGATCACACTCCTTACAACAATAACACTGAACATATAGTACTATGAGTTTATGAGTCATTATACAAACATGATACCCTATCTCCATGCATACCTTCTACTCACTAATCACCTTCACTCAGATCTAATTAACCATGTAATTATATCCCCCTAAATAATTAACTTCCTTATTTACTTCTAGGGGCAAGAATTATACCTAATTCTTGTCTTGCTTGTCCAAATGTTGCTTTTGGAAGTGGTTTGGTTAAATTTTTTGAAATCTAATCCTATGTAGAAACATATTCAAGTTTTACACTTTTTTTACTTACCTTCTCTCTTAAGGAATGATGCTTGATATGAATGTGCTTAGTCCTTGAGTGCATGATATTTTTCTTTGAGACACTTATAGCACTTGCATTGTCATAATAAATAGGGATAAGACCATCATACTCCACATTGTAGTTTTTAAAGGTCTATCTCATCCATAGGGCCTGAGTGAAACATAAAGATGTTACAATTTAATTAGCCTCATAAATGGATAGAGATAATTATGTTTTCTTCTTGCTTATCCATTAAAATAGGCACCCACCTAAGAATAAATCTCCTCCACTAGTACTCTTCTTATCATCTAGACTTCATGCCCAATTTGCATCTATATAATCTATCAAATTTAACTCCTTGCTCCTTAGATACCACAACCCAAATTCCATAGTTACATTGAGATACCTGAGTATCCTTTTAACTACTTGTAGATTATTTTTCTTGTGATCTACTTCAAACCTTCCCACAAGACATATACATCACTACATCACTACCTCTAGACTCATCTTCTTTTCTTAACTTACACGCTATGATGATAGGTTTACTAACTACCTTGAAATATTCTATCTCAAACTTCATCAACATCTCTCTTATGTACTTGTCTTATGAAATGAATATACCTTTTTCAAATTTAGTAATTTAGAACCCAAGAAAGAATTATAGTTCTCCTAACATGGACATCTCAAAATCTTTTTTCATCACCTTTGTAAAGGCCTAAATTTTGTTATCCTTGTTTCCACTAAAGATGATGTCATCCACATAGACAACAGCTATCAACTAATGGTCATCATCTATCTTTATATATAGATCATTATATTCAACTCTTATTTTAAATCCTTGGTATAATAGATACCTATCCAAGCTAACATACCAAGCTCTAGGAGTTTACTTTAGACCATAAAGATACATTTTCAATCTAAAATCATAGTCCTTGTCACCTGATAGTGATAACCCCTATTTTTCTCTACGTATACCTCTTCTTCCAAGTTTTAATTAAAAAAGATATATTTGACATACATTTGGTACACCTTGAACCTTTTGAATATTGCATATTCTATAAATAATCTGATGGCTTCCAATCTTGTCACTGGTACAAAGGTCTCCTCAAAATATATCCCATAAACTTATGAATATCTTTTTCATACCAATCTAGCATTGTTCCTAGTGAGACCTCCATCTTCATTCAACTTATTTCTAAACACCCATTTTGTGCTAGTGACATTTTTGTCTTTGGGCCTAAGAATTAGTTCCCAAGTCTCATTCTTATGTATTTGGTCTACTACTCTTTTATAGCACCTATCCAAAACTTGTCTTTGTTTAATTTTACAAGGTTCTTAAGTTCAATCTTGGATAGTAGAGAAACATTCTCTTGATTTAGATTACTTATCAGTCTTCTTCTTATTTTCATACCTACATTCTTGTTGCTAATGATTTGTGATTTAGGATGATCTCTTTGAATATGTCTTGATGGGACTTTTGAGTCTTGTCTTTCCTCAAATTCTTCTTCTTCCTCATCAATCTCTATAGTTTCCTCTTCATTCTTGAAGTCCAAATTCTATAATGTATCTTTTGATTGTGAGTGTGATTTCCCTATCTCATCAATCATTACATTGGTCCTTTCACTATCTTCTATAACCTCTTAGTATAACATCTATAGATTGAGCTTATTAATGAGTATCCTAAGAATATACCTTCATCAGATCTAGAATCAAACTTTCATAATTATTCATCATCTCTTTTGATGAAATATTTGATACCAACACTCTAAAATGTTCCAAATTAGTACGTCTTCCTTTCCATAGTTCATAAAGAATCTTGTTTCCATTATTCCTTGTCTAGCCTCTTATCAAAATTTTGACTATAGTGCTCACTACCTCTCTTCAATATCCACCAGATAATCTAGACTAATTTAGCATAGTTATTTCCATCTCTTGAGTTGTCCTATTCTTTATTTCCACTACCCCATTCTGCTAATGTGCCTTAGCTGCTAAGAACTATCTCCTAATTCTATGAGCCTCACATAACTCATAAAACTCATTAAACCAAAACAATCCTCCTCTATCAGATATTAGGCACATGATCTTCCCATTATTATTATTCTCAATAAGAGCCTTGAATGCCTTGAGATTGTCAAGAGATTTTGACTTTTCTTTCAAGAAAGCTACACAAGTCATTCTTATGTAGTAATCTATGAGTAACATGAAGTATCTCCTTGAATGATTTGGATTATCTTAGGCCCATAGAGATCAGTGTGTATTAACTCCAAAGGTCTTGTAGAAGAGTACTCCTTGGAATTGAACCTTCTTCTAGTATGTTTACCATGTTCACATGTTCTGCAAAGTGTGTTTTGTGATTTGATGATCTTAGGAATGTTTTTAATAGACTTATTAGTGATTATCTTGACCAAATTGTCAAATTTTAGGTAACCTAAACTTTTTTCCCATAGTAAAATTTCATCCATCTTAGAATATCTCCTTATTGATCTCCTTCAAGACATATAAATTATTCTCAGTCCTCTTAGCATTGGCAATCAAACTTCCTAATTTAGTTTACCTTATCTTACACCCTCTATCATCAAAGGTTAGTGTGTGTCATTGGTTTCACACTTGACTTACACTAAGCAATTTATTTTTCAAACTTTTCACAAAAAACACAATTTATGTCTTGTTCTTCCCATTATTTGAACTTGAGACACCCTTGCCAATTATATTAGCAATTATGTTGACTCCAAATCTTACTATTCTTGCAACATTCTTCTTTAATGAGATGAACTTGTTTTTGTCTCATGTCATGTGTCTTGAGAAAACACTATATATATATATATATATATATATATATATATATATATATATATATATATATATATATATATATATATATATATATATATGTATATATATATGTATATATATATATATATATATATATATATGTATATATATATATGTATATATATATATATATATATGTATATATATATATGTATATATATATATATATATATGAGATGAACTTGTTTTTGTCTCATGTCATGTGTCTTGAGAAAACACTATATATATATATATATATATATGTATATATATATATATATGTATATATATATATGTATATATATATATATGTATATATATATGTATATATATATATATGTATATATATATATATATATGTATATATATATATATATGTATATATATATATATATGTATATGTATATATATGTATATATATGTATATATATGTATATATGTATGTATATATATATAAATGTATATATATATAGGTATATATGTGTGTGTGTATATATATATATATGTATGTATGTATGTATGTATGTATGTATGTATGTATGTATATAAGATTTCATGCCTTCATATTGAATGTGAAAGGAAGTCTAAGATAGCATAGATTCCTTTCCTTTAGTATTCTTCTCCTCCTTAGCAAATAATCCATCTTGAATCTTGAGCTCAATATGATCAGTCCTACCTTTATTTATCTTCTATACTAGTGTTTGATCCTTTTCATACGTTATAGGAGATATAAATACCATGTTGTGTCTTGAGGGCCTTATAACTTCATTAGGATATAATATTCCAATGTGTTGTTTTAGAAAAGGTGCACAAAGTTATTTTAGTTAGTTCTTGGTTTATTATAACTAGGCATAAACATGGGATATTCACTTTTCACTCAACATTTTAACACTTAGTTGCACCAAAATTGATCCACATAAGGCACATGTCTTATTCACTCACTCAAAGTGTAGCTAATAAGGAACTAGGGACCCTATTGGGCTAGTTGTACCATGGCACAAAACTTCATTTTAGGGACATCATCAATTCAATGAAATCTATAGGTAGATTCATAGGTTCAAGCCTTTTTTGGACTAATCCTAGTGTCATATGGGTGCAATATTTTTCTAGAATAAGACTAGTGCCATATAGGCACTTGAAGAGTTAAAAGACCAGTTTCACTCAAACTACTGATGTTGACATGTACTCCTAATAACTATGGGAACACTTGGAACATGATCTATAATCATTATCTCTATAGATTTATTATTATGTCTCCATATATTACATGGAATCCATTAAAGATGTGAACTAGAAACACCAATAATCATTATTTAACATCCATGTATTGAGACTATGACATTATAACCATTACACATTCCAGTAACAATTAAAAATATGTATAAATCAAACATATTATGTGTGAACCCAATAATCTTCATTATTAATCATAATTCAAAATAGAGTAAAGAGTTCATGATAGAACATATGTTTAATTTATGCTACTTGATGACCCTAAGGCTAACAAGTGACCTTGGGTACTTATAAATAAAGCCATCATGGATTTTGAACTATTCCTATTCCTTAATGGCTATTGAAGAAAATTTATACAAATCTTTTACTATTAATTCACCAGATATTCATTACAATAACTTCATCTCCTCCTCCTACTTCAATTGGCTCAAGCTCCTTAAATAGCTTTTAGGAGCATCTTCACTAGGGTGGAAGGTACATTCTAAGTGCTGAGATGGAGCTTGGTCATCATACCCTCTAGCTACATGACCTCATTAATTATATGCTTTAGTCTCCATATATCACCAATCCTAGAAGATGCCCCAAAAATATTTAAGATAGTTAGCTACCTACCAGATCAAACAAGGTATGCATTGCAACCTCCAGCTAGTGCCAAAATTATAAAATGTCAATCACTATAAAATGATTCCTTTACACTAAGTTGGAAGTCATTTTGGCTTGAAATCAATAATTAATGAAATAAGGGGCCCAAAATGTGTCCCATATTATGAAAACTATAGAAAATAACATTTATATACTTACCTCTTGATTTATCACTCCTCATTACATTGGGTTGCTTGATTAGTCTCTTCATGTTGGTGATTTTGATTTATTCTTTCTCAAACTTTCTCATCTTGTCTATGATCTTCTTATGATCAGCCTTCAAGGAATCTAGTTCTATCTTTATATACTCATACTCAGCTTATTTTAACCTTAAATTTGTATTGACACCTTCTAATTGATTCCTAAAATACTTTATGGTCTTCTCATATTTTTTGGCTTCTTTATCCATGTCACCCTTCAAGGTACATATATATTCCTTAAGATCATTGACCATAGATCTCAACTCATGCATCATCTTATTTTGATGATTCAAATAATCTAGGGAGCTTATGAGATCAACTTCAAGGTTTACTTTAGCTTCTCCTTGTTCAATGTCATATTATACTTCATCATACATTTTGTCTTCTTCTTTTTTATTACTAGACATCTTGTGCTACTTAGGATCACCTTCAAGATATTAGGATTGATTAAAAATAATGGGCTATAATACCAATTATTTTAATTATAATGACTAATAGGGGTGAATTATTATTCAAAACATTAATTCAATTTTATTTAGCATTCATGATCCGTTGATGTAAACATATAGATCAATTAAATCATAAGTAGACATGCGTATGAACATGAAATATAAGAACATATCACATATGTGGGAAAATATCAAGGGGAAAAAAACCTAATGATATTTGAAAATGGACTAAATTATTATAATAAAAAAAACCAAATTTAGTGAATCACCAACTCCACATGGAGCACTAACTCCAATTATCCAAACGCCCACTTTACTAGGCTTTAACAAGCACATACTTGTAAAGATGCACCAACCCCCCAGATAAATTAGCACCAAATCAACCACCTAATTTATATTATCACATTTATAACACCTTATTACTCACACAATATATTATTACCACCTCTTCATATATTCACACTCTTATCCCTCTCAAAACTACCTTCTAGGCTTCTTCGCTCAACTAAGTCTATTCAAGACTAATTAGGTTATATGGCCTTGATATTCATACTAAGACACACTATCATATCTTAATTAAATATCATATAGACTCATATTATTTTCAAAAACACCTCCTTATATTCAATAAGGTTTTATATTATTTGCATACTCATAAATTATTTAAATATGGCTAAAACTGCCTTGTATATATACAAGCCTCTTGATCATACAGCTCTTGGTCATCCACACACACTTTAAAAATTATATTGGACAAAAAATTTGACTTAATAAATGTTAAAATTAATAATAAATAGTTACATTATGTTGGCCATAACTCAAATATATCAAATACTTCTTTAGGTCTCATGGAGGCCCAATTCCATTAGGCCTACTTTAGGTCACATTACCTTATGACCCCTTGGAACACTCTACACATTTATATAAGACACAAAATTTTAATAAAAACATAAAATATTCATTATCCAACATACTCTAAGGACCATGAAACTTTATAGGTTCAACCACCACTTGAAACTCTCCATTTGCACTATTCACGTTAGGCCTTTAAACACATAGAAAAATATATCTTGTATAACTAAAGATAACACATAATTTATCCCAAAAAAATGATAATAAATAACCTAAATGAAATAAAAAATATCACCATATTAATTATACACTTCAACTTCTATCATATAGCCTAAAAAACACCTCTGTAACTCATTCACTCAAAACTGCCAATTTTCCTCAAAGATCAATCATGGTGATTCAGACCTCTAACACATAGATAGAAACTTTCCATGAATTATAATGAATTTATATGATATTATGTGATATACATACCATCATAAAATATAAACATTATATTTTATAGTGGTAACTATTTTTCTTACAGACCAGTGTATTGACCTCACTACACACAGACCTCATTGAGTCAGACAAGCCATTTTGGATTCATCATTTTCACCACTATACCTAAATTTAAAGATCTCTACCAAGCATGTATAAGACATAAAAAAATAAAAAAACATCTCCATGCACTTTTTTTCATCATTCTATCATGAAAAGACATTCCAATCCATCTTCTCACTGCTTCTTGGGTTTTTCACTATTTTCACCATTTGGCTTATTAGCGACTACTTAACTTGGATGACTGGTTTATCACACTTGAGGTATATAACCTATACATAAAAATTTATGTACATGAAAAATGATTATCAAAATTATTCATCCATCCATTTTATTATTATGTCCAATGTAACTTCTTAAATCTATAACAACTTCTTTAGAAACAAACCTATAACTCAACATTTTCTCTCTCGTCTCTCTAACCAATACCACCTATAGGTACTTGGGAGAGTCCAATACATTATCCAATATATTACCTGATCATAACAATACATTATGGACACTTTTGATCAATTTATTCAATATTAGGTCCTTATTAGGGTTCTAAGAGGGTTTAAACCTATTTCCATTTTTAATGATTGTTCATAAAACATAGCCCCTAAATCCAAAAACTAATGCCTATACCCATATCTCCATAAAATGTTTAGGTTCCCATTAAAAATTTTTATGATATAATGAGAATAATAGAATCCTTCTTGGGTTGAGAACCCTTCTTTTTGAACACTCAAGAGACTTCCAAACAATTTTTCATGCCTTGTCCTTCAAATTATGAACTAAAAATGCATGAAAAAACATTAAACAACATATAATCTTTAATTATGTATCATCTTTCCTAATTTTTATTTTCATCAACTCTTTAGAATATTTTTATCATCATAAATTTATTATTTTATGATAATATATACTTGAATCCAACAAACATGATGAGATTTAGCAATCCTAATAAGTTTCTCAAAAAATATTTTGTGGCCTTCAATTTAGATGAAAGTAATGTTCATGTTGCCACTCACACTACCTATTATGGGAATCATCCTCATTCATCCTTAGTTTTTAATCCTTTATTCTCCTTATAATTTGAGTGTGAATTATAGTATACAACTAAAACTCTCTTCTTTTTTAACTAATTTCCTCAACATAGAGGAAAGGACCCTTCAACCATATATAATATTATGATAGGTTATCAAGTAGAATATTTTATTTCACCCTCCCCTACCTTCTCTCAAGGATTTTGGTGAGACACTTTATTTTCATCTCAACCCTTCCCTTCTATTTTTACTCCTTCACACACCATCACTTCTTTTTCTATGACCTCTTCTACCTCCATGACAAGTATCTCCACTATCATGGTAGGTTCAACCTCTACTGGGTCTTTTAAAAAGACCTTCCTCCTTAATCATGACACTAGTGCATCTTTTTCTACCAATGCTAATCATGCTACAAGTGCTTCATTTTCTTAAAATTACAGCCATGCTAATAGTGCATCTTTTGATATAAATGTTTATTATTCTAGTATCACTTCCTTTTCTACCAATGCTTCTCATGTTACTAGTGTGGCACATTCTACTACTCATAGTGCAACCCAAGCCACTAATACCAATACTAATGTTTCCCATACTATGAAAACTAGTCAAAATAATATTCACACTCATCAAATTTTACTATAAACACTCAATAAAATAAATAATTTAAAAACCAATAATGCAAATTAAATGATGGAAATATAAAACCATCTAATTCACCTTCAAAATCAACCCCAATAGGTTTCATGGGGAGCACAAAATCTGAATGTTGCCCCCACCCCTCTTTAGGTATTCCCATGGTAACCTTATTCTTCAACCACCCCTCACTAATAAAATGATCAAACATCTCTAAAATTAACCTATATTACCTCAAATTTCCAATATTAACAAAGGAGGTATCACACCTACCATCAATTATAATGGGTCTATTGATCACACATTACATTAAATAACATTTGGTAATCTCTATTAATATTGGTCCAAACTTAATGATTTTTTTGACAACATGCTATTAGATAAATCACTCTTAGGAGATGTTTTAAATCGGTACAACAAACTAAAAACCTATTCTATTACTAGTTTGGAAGATTTGGTTAACTCCCTAGTATAAGAGTTCCAAACTAGTGATCTCCTTAATAATTACTTATCCCACTTCATAAATTGTAATAAACTTGAATCTAAAATAACATAATATTTCATTAAAAAAATGGAATAACTTGTCTAATACATGTGAGCATAACATGAAAAACAATAATATATTTCATCTATTCACTAATGCTCTCTACCCTGAGTTGTAATATCATGTTAATACTCTCTCCAAGAACTTTGGAAGAAGGCCCCAAATAAAGTAACAATATTTTTTCATGTTCCAATTTGAACCATTTCAACCCACTTTGGTTACTTGAAATCTCATTAAAAAATAAAAATGATCATGCTAAAAATGATGGTATCACCAATACTTATGACACTATTCACAACATTCAAACCATCTCTCCCAACAAGACTATGAAGCATGCTCCCCCTCTAAAAAAAACTCCTAATCATACATTTTATCAAACAACTAAAATCAATTTCCACAAACCATTATCCTTAATCAAGATTCATATATTCTAAGGCCTCTACCATGATATCTTGACCCCACTCATCTAATGAAAATATGGTATGATCTGAACAATTTTTTTTAGTTTTATGCAAGTTGGGACCACTCTCATGAGACTTGTAGATAATTACGTAATCTGCCTATGGATTTCCTTATTAGACCACTTTGATCATAAATCACTCATTAAAAAATTCTAATTAGCATATCAAATAAATTTTAAAGCCCACAAAATAAAAATCAAGATTTACATCAATCTAATGCTCTTCTTCTTATATATAAAGATCCTCTTCTTAATCATCAAGATAACAATGATGAGCCAAATCCTGCCATAAATAATGTTGAAAATCTTGTAGAACTCACTAATGAATAAAATGTGTTAAATATGACTAACATGTGAAGGGCACACACACACACCAAACCCCTCAAACATTTTTTATTGTTCAAGACTCTTACCCATCTCATCTCATGGAGTTCAAGCAAGAGGACCTCATAACTTTATAAGAATCACTTTCAACATCTAAACTAGATAATACCTCTCACACTATCTATATCATACCCCCAACATCTACACACATATATATCATTCCCCAACATTCCAATAGTAATTCTTCAGCCCAATCTCAAAAAATACCTAAATCAACTATCCCACCACCTAATTACAATCAACCTATTTGTCCTCAAACTAAACCAACTACATATTAACAAAACATGTTTTATATTACTTCAAACCATCCTTAACAAGAGCTAATATAACATTATGTGCCTCTATTCAGTAATACCCCCATGGGTTATGATGAATGGGACCCCATTACAAAATTTTCTCATCTCCCAACTCAAATACCTTTCCTAGAACTAATGCAAACTTCCCCTATCATTGAAACCATCAGATGCAATTATTATTTTAAATGAAAATCCTTCATCCTCCCTTAGTAGGATGTGAAGTTACCTTGTCTAGGTCCAAAGCTAATATACTACAATAATGTAAATAGATGTCCATATATGTTGATGAAACAATGGACACTTCTCTTTCCCTTAAGTTTACTCTTGATTCCATGATTTCATATGAGATTTTTCTCCATGTGGATGATCCTCCCCTATTTATTAGAATTTAAATTGGTGATATCAAAGTTAAGCATGCTTTTATTTATGAGGGTTTAGGTGCTTACATCATCTCCTTTGAATTAATTAAAACTATTGGATATTCTGAGTGAAATCTCAAGTTTATATGTAGCACATGTCAAGTTTATGATAAAATGAAAATGCCTCCTTTAGGTTACGTATGGCATCCTATTACCATCCCTCCTATTACCATCTATGTGAAAGTTATAATCTTTAAATTTCCCTCCTCTTATAACATCTTACTTGGTAAACCTTGGACTGATCATATGATGGTTATCACCTCATCACCATTACAATGTGTCAAATTACCCAATAATGGTGTTATTTATAATATTCAAGGAGACACAAACCCTTAGAATTTTGAGCAAGTCCAAGAACATGGTGTCTTTAAAATTCCTACCCTTAAACCCTTTCCTATTTTCCCATTTAGGGAATCTCAATGTTTCAATTATCTTGTCAATTCTAATCGAGGTTATAATGGTCACCCCAAACTCATCAAAAATATATCACCTAACCTTCTTAATTCTAATGATGATGAGTCAGATGATATTATCTTTAAGATCAAAACTTCTAATAAATCCCTTCATATCACCACTTAGATTCCACAATATTTACAACCTCAATCCCATCAACCTAATATTAATGGTATACCTATGGTATTAACCAAGACTAGATATTATGTTCATCATGTGAATTATGATGATAATATCATACCTACATATACCATTGACCTACATACACCTGATTATGATGATGGTTATGATTTAGATGATCCATTTCTAAGAGGACTTATTCAATCTAAAGATGCCAAGATTGTTTGATATCATACCTCTTTATTTCAATATTTTTATTCATCTTGTCATATTCCTCCTTTCATAGTGCCTAATTCTAGTATTATTCCTATTTTTTTAAGGTAGAGATGGAGTGATCACATGGTACACCTCTATTTCTAAGAGAGCCTCTTATAAGCATGCTCATGGATCATGACATGATCAGTCCTTACCATTTTTTTAGATACTAGGATCTTTATGGATTACTTCACCTAGAGATGATATCAAATGATCTTAAGCCTTATGCATGTCTCACCTCACCCTCAACTAAGCCTAGTCCAATTCTCACTCCCACTCTACATTTACCTAGATCTAATCTTATTTTTTTATCTTGATTTACCTTCAAATGAGTCTAGCCTATTTTTTACACCATCCTCACCTTCCCTTGGTGATGTCCTTCTTCCTTTTTCATAGATTAATCCCATACCTACCTAATGGAATGATCAACCTTATTGTGGTATCCATAAAGTTATTGGTCATTAGACTAGAGACTGCCAATTACATTAGCCTTCTTCAGCTTCTCCTTCTATCCCTTTAGTTAGTAGGGCCCAAAAGTCTACTAAAAAGTGTATATATTACTTTCATGGCATATATAATCAGTATTCCATCCATTATCATAGGTTTTATCAATATATAGACACATTGTGCCCCACCCTTGCCCAACCCAAACATAAGGATATACCTCCTCCCAGGATATTACTTAAGTATATCCCTAAACATTGGGAGGTATATTATATTTAGTGCCATTTTGGTACCTATCATACTGATCATTACCACATTATCTAACAACACCTTCTAGTGATTCCTATACTTGTTATTCATCCTCCCATAGGTTTCCCACACAAAAAGGTTCCTCCTTCTTCACCCATGGTACTTTCTTCCCCACTTGTGGTTCCTTGCCCACATGTGGCTCCTTCTCCACCAGTGGTGCTACCTTTTTATCTTATAAATACCATCCCTATTCAAGAATATATTTCCCTCCTTGAGTATTATATTCATGATATCCCTCATGAGCATGATCCTTTAGCTACACCTACATTTTGTGTTGAAGAGATTTAGAGAGAGGTCTTTAGTACCTTTCTATGAGGATATATGAGACTCTATCTACCATTAAGATCCAAATTTATAGATATATTTATGATGTTATAGATAATATTTGTGGATAAATTTATCATTATTTGTGAACATGACATGGTGTTCCTTCACTTTGTTCTTTATTATGATTGTGGATTAGACTTGTGATCTATTTTTTAATATCTTATATTATTTGACTATGTGTTAAATTTGGTTTCACTTATATATTGCACATAGATCTTTATATTATGCATTATGTGTTATATATCGTTTCATTTAATTAATATTTTCTTATGTTTTATTTTCATTATTTCCATTATTACATGTTTATATTTATGATTTCATTTCTTTCATGAATGTCTTTGTATTTTGTAATGATTATTTGTTACCTTATCTCAATAATGCAGATTATTATTAATGTGACTTGGTTATACAAACCTCGATTCCCTTAGTAATATTTATTCACCATGTGGTCATTTATAAAATAAGGCATCTCATTTTAATCATATTTTAGTTATATACTTTGAATATGCCTTTATTCCTTTATCTCCTTTTACATATTAAGCATACATACGGTTGTAACTTGAGATTACATACTAGTTCATAGGTAAGCCTAAGTATTTAGTCAGTCATATCTTTGGATATTTAGCTTCCTTTAACTAAATTATAAATCTCATTAATATGTATAAATTTTATCACTCATGTTGGTTGTTCCAAATATATATGGCGGAGGACTCATAAAAGCCATAAACTTTTAAAAGTCAAATCATTTCAATAAAAGGCAATGATAAAAAAGGCAACATATAAATTTCAAGAGTCAAATCACACTAAAAGATGTGAGTCATAGAACATCTCCTTTTTAATCAAATATCAAACTCCACATTTTCCCTCATAATATATTCAAGGTTCATTGGGGTGTGGTAGGCTAGTGGATTGGGAAAGGAGAATATAATTTTTATTAGTGTTACCTAGTATCTCACACAAATACCAATCTTCACAATAGATTGATGGATCTATAAGAGGTCATGAGGAATGGGGAACATTTTGTGGGAAGGTAAGTCTTATTTAATTTTATTATTCATATATCGAATATGAGTCATTCTTAATATCTCATCTATTTTCTTATACAACTTTGCACTTATTATGAGCATGTATCCTTTGTATTTTAATGGTCACTAGACTCTTAGTACCTCTCGTATGTACCTAGTTTGCCTCATGTTTCCTAAGGTATTATCATAGATTCATATGTCATGATTTTTAAATTCCCTCTTTCATTAAAAATGTCCTAATATTTCCCCTTGAGGAATATTATTTTGTTAACAGTCATTTCCCCTAGGGTTTTCCTTTATAAGTTGTAGTATAAGACCATGGATAGGATTATGCCCTCCTCAAAAATTACCACATTACTAACATCCTTTTTAAAACCATTCCCATAATTTTTTCCACTTCATTGGTGTTCCATTTATGAGTTGCATTATAAGATAATGGATAGGACTAAGCCCTCCTCATAAAAAAATTCAATACCCATCTCCTACTATAACCAAGTCAAAATGACATTACATGTGTCAAATTTGAGGTAAGTAGTGTTTGATTATGAGTTACACATCATTAACATGATTCCCATCTTGATTTAATATGTTTTATGTTTAATGCATTAATATTTCCCTTTTATCTTATTATTTTCCATTTGCATATATACTTACAACCATTGTATTAAATTTGTCCTATTTTCTAGCTTTAATTAGTGTGATCATCCTCCCTAGGGTTTAAATTTGTAAGTTGTAGTGTAAGACCATGAATAAGACAAGTCCCTCCTCAAAAATTACCACATTACAAACATCATTTTAAAAATAAATCACAAATTTATTTCCACTTGGTGTTCCCTTTATGAGTTACAATATATGACCATAGATAAGTTAGTCCCTCCTCATAAAGAATTTCAATACCCAGTTCCTACTATAACCATGTCACAATAGAATTACATATGTCAAGTTTGACATAAGTAGTGTTTGATTATGAGTTACACATCATTAAAATGCTTCCTATCTTGATTTAGTAAGTTTTATGATTACTTCATTAATTTTTCCCTTTTATATTCTTATTTTCTGATTACATATATGCTTACAACCATTTTATTAAATTTTTCATACTTCCCAGCTTTAATTAGTGTGCTCAATTTAATTTATATTTTAAATTTTTTGTCTTTAATTTTATAATTCCCAATGTGATTTAGTATGATTGGTTGACTTAGTTATTTTATTTTTATACCATTGGTATTTCATGTGCCTTTCATTTTATTACAACTTTTTCACACTTCCCATTGTGATACATTATGATTTTTATTTATTTTAATCTGGTTCAAACCTTTTATATGGTTTAAAAAAATTTGTCCATTTTTACCATCTTTGGTTTATTATATTTATTCATCTTTTGTTATTACACATTTATCATCATGATATAGTGTTTATTACATTTGTTTTTAATTAATTTTACTTTTTCCCAAATCATTTTTGCCTTTTTTAATGTTTAACCATTCATGTTTATCACATAATTGTATAAAAGAAAACATACATCACATATTTCCCATAAGCATATAAAATAAAATATAAATACATGTGATAGAAAGGAATAATATCCATAAATCCACATCCAAATCCAAGTACAACTCATGAGATCAATACAACTATAAACATCAATTTATGTATGTATCATGTGTTTTATATAATACAAAATCAAATAGATCAAACTCTAAGGTTTTGATCCATCATGTCTATCATGTGGCCTAGGCATGCTACCCATCAATGCCTAAGATTATCCCATTTGAGTAGTGCACTATAAATAGGTAGTCAAAGATCTCAATCCAGCAACATGTCCATATAGATTGGCTACCTAGGCCTATACCTATCCTAGTTATAATATGGTTTCCATGTGTGTAGCTCTATCTTATGTAAGGGCATACCAAGCCTCTGCCTCTCCTACTCTAAGCCCTGTCAATGGTTATATCCCATCACCTCATGACTGTAGCTACCTCATAGCCTCTTCCACCAATCTAAACCGTCCTACCTAGGTTGGGGAAGATGTAACCTCATGATCATCTAAAGTAGTAGGGTCATATAGTGCCAATACCCCATCCAAAATATTAGAACCCCATTAGTTTTAACTAGAATTAGGTTAAAAATTTATTTTTTCTACTCTAATCCAAACTAGATTAATCTCATCTAAAGTTAAGATCATTGATACTTAACTAAATGCATCTAAAATTCATACATTTGGTTTGATTCATTTAGTTAATGATCAATTAACAAAAAAAAGCTAAATTACATAACCAACTCATTACAGATTATAAATCTATAGTATATTATCTCAACCAATTGTTGAAAGTTTCCACTTTTGACATAAGACAACCCTTAAATAATGGGTTAATTTATAAGTATTACTTATGTTTTAATATTCAAAATATAGTTCAAACCACACATTGTTCATGCCTAGGTGTGTGTGTGACATTACAACTAATTTAAAATATAATGCAATGTTTGCATTTTGACACTTATCACCATGAAAATTTGACCTAAATTTTGTATTCAAACTTGGATCTAATACTAATATTTTAATGGATACTTAGATATATATTCCTTTGTGATAATATATCAATGTGATTCTAATGGATTTATTAAGCTTGTTAAGACTTGTCAACATGGGTAAAACCTTAGGATTAATTTTTAATTATAGCTTACTATTTTATATTTATAGCTATGACCAACACTTGAAACCTATCTAGGAAGATCTAATGAATACTTATGAAATTGAAAAATAGTTGGAGTGTTTCTAGACACTATCAATAGAGGTAGACACCTATTATAAAACCATAACTATTTTAATATTGTCGATATTATCCTAAGAGTTAAAAACAATGATTTAAGATATGGATATAGTCTATTTTGGATTCTAGAAACTTCTCATAGAGGCTAGGGTGATCCTAAATATATATATAATAAATTATTTTGACATAGACAACATGTGGGTAGACAAATAGGGGAAAGTGTGCATAATAGTAAAATGTGTATGTAAATTCCAAATATGTCAAATTGTCCCAAATTTTATGCTAAAAATGTGTATATTACCAAATTCAGGTCTCTAAAAATTCCCCCTTTTTATCTAGTATGAAAATGCTAGATCAATTGATACAAAAATAAATTTGGTACATGTGACTAACTACAACTAGTGTTGATAGGTATGGCCCAAATGTCTTATTTTATGTAAGATAAACTTAAAAGGAAACATGTATATATTAATTTACATGATATAAAATATAAAATTATATAGATAGTTGAATTAATTGAGATTGAAAAGTAAATGAACAAATACAACTGAGGGTATGTGATCAAAGTTTCCACTTGTTGAACTTGTTTGGATAATTCCATTGGGGTTATTATACCCAAAGGAGATGAAAGAATTTAAAACATGAGTTGATAAGTGTTAATTACCAATCAACCAATAGAGAAGCAGTAGTGCTCAGAGTTGAGCACTATATAAAACTTAATTATACTAGTGTAAATATCATCATAATTATTTAGTGGAATCCCAAAATAAAGTTCATATACAAAGGCGAAACCTCAAAATAGGTTTGTATGTCAAAATGAAACCTAGAAACAACCATTATAGATGGATTATAGATCCAAAGTGTTTATGTAATACCATAATTTCCCATAGATGCATAATATGGAAAATAAAAAAGTGTTTTCATGAACAACATTCATGTGCCAAATTTATTCCATTTTAACCTCGAATTGATATGGAATGCCATAATTATCCTTAATAATGTCATATAATTTTCATGTATATATATATTAAATATAATAAATGTGAAAAATATATTGAATCTGACCTATAATATTAACTAGATGTCTATCATGGCTTGAATATCTAAGACAAGTAATTTATATGTCCCCATTAGACATGAGAGATGAAGCCTTTGAATCACTCATCTTTGAAGAAAGAGTTAGTACACCATGTGTGATATCTAAAAATATAACTATGTAAATTATGTATACACACATGATAATATATGTCATCATATAAATATTTGATCATTCAAGTGCACATGAAACATGAAATTTAAGTCAATTAAAATACAAGTGTCATGTTAAGTAGATATATGAATTAGACACAATAATAATCATTGTAAATAAGTGAATGATATAAATCATGGAATAAAACACAATATAAATATGTTTGATACAAATAATATCACTAAACTTAGCAACAACTATATATGTAACCTGACGGAAGTGTCACCAGACGGGACATATTGCAGCCCGTTGTGTTGCTGGGAAAAATAATCCCAGACGTTCACCTTCTTGGTGGCCAAAGGATTTCTCTGAACATAGTTTAGACAAACAACCTTTGGAAACAACAACAGATTCTGAGTCCGAGAATGAGGAAAGGGTGCATCTGAATCAGAAGATGAAGAGGAACCACTAGAGAATCTATCAAATGAAGCCTTTGAGGAGGCTGTAGTCAAAGATACAGCTGAGCCTGAGGAGGAGGCGGTGATCTCTTCCCCTGTTTTGAAGGATCTATCTAAGAGCTATACTGTATTAGACTGTCACCAGGAGATTATGCCTACTGGTGTCACCAGGAGATCATTGTCCCCTAAGGAATGGGTTGCTGAGGCAACTAAGGTAGAAGACGGTTGGATAGCAGTCAAAAGAAAGAAGTCTAAGCCTTTGGTCCCTCCTCTTGATATGAATCTTCAGTCATGCAAAAAGAAAAATCTGAACTTAAAAGATTCATCCAAAGTTCCTTTCTGCTGATTGGTTTTTTGGGTGCAGGAAACCGGTCATTTGTTCGGTTTGCTGGTTACGGAGCTAGAAGCTAGTGGTTAACTTTCAGTTCTGTGTTTTGACTGTTGTTTTGTCTTGGTCTTATTGTCAGTTTCAGGTCCCTGTAAAACCTGGTGTTGGTTCTCTTATGTAATCAGGTTCCTTTGTTAACCTGGTTGTGCTTTAATGTTTATCTTTCTCCTTGTTCAGGGTTTTGGGGCCCCTTCAAAACCTATTTTTACCTTTAATCTAAAACTATATATGTAACCATAAATGTACACAAAATCATGATGATGACTAACATAAGCACTCAATACATGACTCAACTTTGACTTGACTTTGACCAAACACATGCATGACATAACCATGACATGGACTATAGTATTATATAAGTATATTTACATATGACATAATAGACACAATAAATTAACACATATAACATGAAATAAATCACACCTCAATGATTACATAAGGTAATAATCATCACATCATGCACATAGAAATCAATGTTAGTTTGCATAATCAATAAATGTATCATCCAATATAATAAATCACAATATCCATAGGAAATAACACTATATAAATTAAAATAAAGGATAATTTATTTACATAAATATATTATGATCAATGGACTAGTATATAAATACACAACTTGATAAGTGTGAAACTATTCCCCTAGTATAGGATTGCCCCCAATTTAGAAAGCTATCCCATGGTTGTAAATAATATCACACATTTATATTTCCATGTAACTTGTATCTCCTCCATCTCATTCATGTATACCATTAAAATTATGTGCATAGATAATTTATATGTAATTCAACATGTATATGATAAATAACATCAATTAATCATGTATACTAGAAAATCTTGTCATGCATAGGTCCTAGTTTTGTATTTATTGAAATATTTTTATTTGTGATTATTTTTTAATTTTTTGTATTTTTTAATTTTAAAATATGTCCATGTTAACATATGAACCCACCAATGGGATGATAACATGTAGGTCCTAGATCAATTAATGTCAATTTCACTTGTTTTGGGTGATCAATATCATATGTATCATTATTTGAATCAAATAAATGATCATGCTCTATAAAATATCTATCATCATCATAATATTAAACATTATCATGTATGTATTATGTATATCTACTAATAATAGTAACTATGAACTTATATATATGCCTATAGAATATGTTAGTGTTCATTTTTTGGAATGCATGCATAAGTTTTCTTTTAAACTATGTTAGGATGTGTTGTAATAAGTAATGTATATTATACTCAATAGATCAATGATGTAATAGACTTTTGAGAATTGGTCTTATAGGAAGATAAATTATATGTCTTTATTTTTCCCTCATAAGATGAACCTAGACAACTTATATAATAGGATATTGTGGAGGTGGTCTATATTTTTCCATTATAGGATGAGCCTAGGTAAGTTGTATAATGCTTTATTTTTGAGGTGGAAGAGTAAATATATTTAGATAAATTAGGTACACATATGGAATACGTAGAACTATAACCAATTAGTTTTTATAGATACAATGTAAGAATTAATGTATTAAAGACTAGATTTCACTATCTTGTGTATCCATGGATATACTAATATCATGTTGAATGCCCCATAATTTGGAAAAAAATAAGAACCATTTATTGATATTTATAGGCCCCACCATAAGTGGTAACACAATGGCCCTAAGAGGGATTTTTCATTTTCCATAGAATCCTTTTACCGTATTAGTCATACCAATCAAATCTCTATGTGTGTACCCAAAAATAGTAATAAATTTCATAGTGCATATGTTTTCACTTGAACCATTATCTACCATAACACTATGAATAGTATGTTAGTCAATGAAATCATGTACAAACAAATGTGCATTAATATATTAATCATTAATATTCTCATAGTCATTGAATGTGAGTGTAGATCATTGTACTATGTAAATATAAATGTAACAATAAAACCATCTCTATGACAAGCCTCCTTAGTTATAAATTCATAATAAGTTATAAGAGGATGCAAATTGTAAGACATTTATACCTTAGGACTAGTTTTTTTTAATTGTGTTACATGTTTTGTAAATGGATCTAAAAATATCTCAAGATTCTCATTATATTATATAACTGAATCGTTCATAGGTGTATTAATATCAATAGTGTTATTCTTAATTAAATATTGCATCATTTATCTCAAAGTATTGAATCTATTATTATAATGTCATGTCCATCTATTCTAATAAAAAAATGAATTAATATCAAACCCATTAGGTTATGCCTTTATCATATCAACCTTTATTGGTGGGGGCATCTATATGATGTTGCATTTGAGTAAAAAATTTAACATTTTATAAGGATTTTATGATAATCATGTAAATTGGATCCTTTGAGGAGTCTAAAGGATAAACCTATTAGTAGGTTTTCAAAATATGTCAACCATTTCTTTAGCCTCATATTTTTATCATTCACCTTGGATTTGAAATTTGGTTTTATTTGAAACTTTGCATTAGAATATGTGGTAGGATTGATCCAATATTTTAGTTTGTTCATGGAAATTATCTTAACCTAATAGTATTTAATTATATATCCCATATCATCAAAATATTAGAAGAATTTAAACATAATAGGATCATTGATAGGAAAAATTAATATTTTCTTGAATATTTATTTCAATTCATTATGATCCATAAAACTTGTCATTTTTTTAGAGCATAGTATTATGACAAATAACAAAGTCACTAATCGGGTCATTAGGCCCTTACTTGAGTTTTAAAATTTGAGAATATGATATTTTATAACTAATATTAATACAAAAGTGAGTTATAATTGGTCAAACAAAGGATTTAAACCATGTACCAACTGGAAATGAAGGTCATAAAATCATCAAAAGGAGCAATCCTTACAGTTCTTAGGAAAAAAAATTGTTAGCAACTTAACATTGAAGGAATGATATAAGTATGTTAAATGTAAGGATATAAGATTTTTACTTGGATAATATATTCCATTTTATGTTTTTATCTTAGGCAAACTAAATTATATATGAAAAGGATAAGGTAAAATCTTTAGCATTGAAGAGTTGTATAATAATACTTGATAATTTTTTGAATGACCCACTCTATAAGAACCCTCTTCTAGGTGGAAAACCTTGGATTGAATAAAAATGAGATTTTATATAAGATATTTAATATTAGGTATATGCTATTTATTACAAATAGTTTATATCATATGAGTATCAAACCTAGAAGGCACAAAAGTATGTTGCATATGGATAACCTAGAAATCTAAGGATTAACTTTTGTTTCCACCACATGCAAGCATTATTTGTGTAGTTTTTTTAGTCTAATTTAGGATTTAGGTTTTATAAATAATAAAAAACTATATAATAATCAAATTTAACAAGATATAAAAGTCTAAATACAAATATGAGGGTAACTACCAAAGTATTATAATTTACTATGTACAGAAACATTGAAAGAATTGGGTACTTAACTTGTTTAGGATTATTTTATGTGTTTTGTTTGTTCATAATCATAAAATATGATCTATATGGGATATATATTAGCTTATATTAGGGAACATACTCTAAAATTTGGGAAGGATGGGTTTGGTGCTTGTTTGATTTCGTGGCAAGGTGGAACCATCTATTAAAAAATGAAAACTATCTAGGAAATTTATGAAAGTATTTTACAATTTAGAACATTGTGAATCTAATTAAAAGTGTCATATAACATGAACTAAAAACTTTTAGTATATGTGATAGCACTATAATCTAATTTATTTTATAGTTTAGTATCTTTATTGATATTTATTTGTTGATAGTCTAGTGTTGTGATTTTGATGTATATGATACATCTAAGTTATTTTGAATATAAATATGTGTATTATGTAGATATATTATTTATTATTATCATTAATTATGTGAAAAAAGTATTATTTTTTTCATTTGCATGATTATAGGTACCGTTGAATAATGAGATTGATCCATGGGAGGAAGAGTTTTGGAAATTGGTACTGAATGACATTAAATAGTCATAAATTTTAAGATGCAAGTTGGTGTTTTATATGATTCCACCACTCCTTTTAGTGTTATGTTTATAAACTCATACTATGCATAATTTGGTATCTTTATTTTAAGAATTCATCATTGGTGTATAACCAATTGCACAAATTATTTGTATTTTTACAAGTATTTTATTGGTGTTCTCTTTTTCACTACATTGAATATGAATTCATTACTCTTATTATTATTTGGCATAGTTTATAAGTGGCATTGTAATGATTTAAATTATTTTCATGCTTTTTCAAGTTATTGGATTTTATTATTGTATTGTTGAATATTTGGTCCTTAGTATTAAAATAATTTTATAGTTTTTAAATTGGATCAATGACCTTAGACATATTAAAGGTCATGGAAATGATTTTTGATATTTTAAGTGATTTTGGACCTTATCGAGAGTCAATAGTTTAGTAATTCTTTTTTTGTATGGGTACATGAACCCTAATTATGTTGAAATGTGAGTTTGTTTGGGTTTTATTGTTTTTGAGTGCTTTGTGGTTTGTTTACATTACTTAACCATGTGAAGCCATTGACTTTGGATGAGAGGAAATGGATAAGTTAAGTTTGTTGAGTTTTATGGAGGAATTTGGGTAAAATAATGTAGTTATATGAAATTTTCATTAAAAATAAATTGGAAGGTTCCTAATTTTTAGGAAACCACAAAGCTAGAATTAGTAGAATGCCTCATTGAAGAAATTTTTATTCCAATTTTGAAATGCATAAATATTGTGTTGAGATGGTATGATGAACATTAAAAATAGAAAAAAAAATAAAAGGAAAACAAATGAGAATGAGAGGAAAGAAAGGAAGTTGTGTGAAAGATAATATTAAGGTTTTTCTAAACTTGTTACTTGGAAACAAATAAGTGGGTTTCCTATTCATTTTGTTCTATTATTATGAGAAATAAATAATGATGTGTCTTAGTAGGATGCATGGGAGGTTGAATGAGGGTCATGAGAAACCATGGTTCTGCATGATCCCAATTCATTTTACTCTATTTTGATTTTCATCTGTATAACTTAAAAAATTGTTGTTAATACTTGGATTTTCTTAATTACAGTCCCTTTTTTGGTTAATTATTATTTGAAAAACTTGACTATGAAGTTATGGATTGATGTCATTATTTCCATTTGGCATACACATGATTATATGATGTTTTTATAACTACTTGTGTTTGGAATAATGTTTGTAGTTTTGGCTATGATGTTTTATGCCATTTGGAATTATATTTAATTATTTTGGTTTTTATCTATTAATTATAAAGGCATAATCCAAAATATGTTTTATTATGTTTTTAGTAAATTTTTAAACATTCACTTTTTCATAACCTTGGTTGTTCTACCTATAAACCTTGATTGCTGTTGGTGGAAATAAAACCTACTTGATACTCTTCACATTTATAGATTTATATTATTGAGATACATATATGTATAGCTCTTTCTATCTCATCATTGATGGATGGGTTGGATTTGGCCACCAGTTTTTGGTCTCATTTTTCAATTTTTTTTGGTTGTATGGTAAGTGAATATTCAACTTATTGTGTGTATTTTTATTTGCAAATGATTCTATAAACATAAAACATTGAATTCACATTTTACATGGTGGAATGAAAATAACTTATGAGGAATTAATTCATCAATTACTTATAGTAATAAAGTTTTATTTTATTTTATGTAAACTTATAGTCATATAAAATGTGAAATAAATAGATACTCAGTTTTCTTTTAAATATTAATTTATAAGATAACTTGATTAACCTTGCAAGGGTAACTAATTATTTTTATAGAGAAAATAAATTATAATTTAGATAGTTATGAATTATGTGTTTAAGGATATATGAATGAAGTTTTATGTTGAACCTGTATAGTCCAATTTATTTATTTATGGAGTAAATGTGGCAATACTGAGTGTTGGATTTCTTAATACTTGTTTATCTAAACAAACAAGTGCATTTTAAGAATTACACTTATTGTTAAGCATGGGATATACTGAGAGGGGGGGTGAATCAGTATATCATATATCTTATAAATCTTTTCTTTAACCAAATTCCACTTAATCAAACATTCAAGATATGAAATAAAACTCAACCAATAAATACCACACAAGATAGAGAGAGACACCAGATATAACGTGGAAACCCAATGTGGGAAAAACCACAAAGAACAATCTCAAGTATATGAATGAGAACCAACCCAAACAATATTCACAAGCCAAGCTTGCAGGAGCACCATACCCCTTCGTCGAGCACCAACCCAACTACTATTCATGAGCACCAACCCACAGGAGCACCAATCCCTTTGCTGAGCACCAACCCAGCAATAATTCATGAGCACCAACCCACAGGAGCACCAAAACCTTTGCCGAGCACCAACCCAACAACAATTCATGAGCACTAACCCATAGAAGCACCAACCCCTTTGTGTATACCACACACCTATCTCTCAATGTTGCTATCTCAACAAATGATAGATCAATACAACATCTCTTTTATAACAAATATAACAAATACAAATCATATTCATCTCTCACAATTGCTCTTTTAAGCTAGATATTACAATATCAAAACAACCTCTATCTTCCATATTACAAATTGCTTCTCAATCCTTTGAAAAGTCATGTGGTGACCCTTGATGACCAAAAACATCCTTCCATCTTTTGTCCTCATCTTGGTGACTTTTCATATTCCTTAAGGTGTCCCTTCATGAGAAATTATGCCCTTACTCTTTTGTCTTCGCTTCATGACTATTGGTATTCCCCAAAATGACTCTTCATGGGAAAATGTGTCGTATCCTTGTTTTGTATTTACCCCATGGCTCTTCAAATTCTCCATGGGCCCTTCTATTGTCTCATATGCAACCAAAAATATATTTGTTAATATTAAAAAAATATTAACTCATATTAGCCAAGATATATTTATTACAAACAACATTAAATTCAATGGGGCCTTTATCACCAATAATGATAAACCTTTGACATCAATGACAATATTTCCAACAATCTCCCCCTTTATCATTGATGGCAATCTCAATCCTAAAACTGCCACATCCTATCACCTACACATACTATCATCTAAAAACATATAGTAACTCCCCCTTACTGTAGCAACCTATACCTGTTCCCTGTACCTATTTTTTGCACCTGTACTTGTACTTGTTATTCTCCCCCTTTGACATCAATGGCAAAGGGCCTACCTGGAGCTAACACTTAGCTCCCCTTCACTTGATGCTGAACATCAATGGTAGGAAGTAATAGAAATTACTTCCAACTCCTCTCGCTGATCTTTGAATGTATCCTTTGATCATGCCTTTGAGAAGATATCTGACAATACATACACATTGGTCCCTGTCCTTTGAGCATCTGCAATTAACTCATTTGAATCTTTTCTTCCAATCTCACAACCTTATTTATGAAACTTTAATGTATATCCTTGATCACATATTTGACTAACACTCAATAGATTATGCTTAAGACCTTTTACATGTAAAACATTCTTATTCTTAGTTCTACCATAATCCAAACTCAAAGTACCTTTTTTGGCTGTCCTAGTAGTGGTTTTATCTTTGAATCTCATTGTAGCACCATTGATCTTCTTTAGAGATATGAACTTACTTTTATCACCTATCATATGCCTCAAAAATCCACTATCAATTAACCATGGCTGATCTTTACCTCTTATATGCAAGGTTGTCTGAACCATCATAGAATCTTCATGTTGTTTCTTCTACCATGAACATGTCTGAACCTTCTTCTTGATGAATGGAGCTTTAAGACTCTCATCCTTCTTGATGAATGGAGCTTTGAAGATCTGATCCTTCTTTATTGACTTGAACACACTTCTACAATATCGAGCTATGTGTCTAAAGTTGTTGCACTTGTAGCATACTATGGTCTCTTCATCAAAGCTTGATAGAGGAGCAAAAGAGTTGTGGCTTCTGCTTGACTCTACTTGACTTTCCTTCTCCTTATTTCTGAAATTGTTAGCTCTTTTTCTACATTCTAATTTCTTATGAGCATATCCATTACAATAAAAACAATAGCCATAAAAATAAGACATGTTTGTATATCTCTAACCTAATTGTATTTTGTAGCTTTTTTCTCTCTAGCCTTCTCTATTTGGAATGTCATCTGTATTCTTCACTTCTCCCCTTTTTGTTTCCTCTTGTGTAAGAGCTTTAGCATAGCTATTTTTCTTTTCAAAATTGATCCCTATCTAATCTGAATATGCTTTTTGACTTTCCAGTATCTTATTCAGCATGTTAGTGCTATCTTCAAATTTTAAATCACTAACTACTTTATCACTGACTGCTTTCTTAATATCTTCTTTTAAAGAGGCAATTTCAATAACATACCTTTGACATTCTTTTCTTGATATTTCCAATTGTGTTGTGAGATATTCTTCATTCTTCTTGGCTTTTTTAAAGTGTGCTTGTAGATCTTCAATCATTTCCTTTGACTCCTATTCTTTTTTCTCGATCTGGCACTTTAATCTTTGATTCTTCTTTTGAATAGCTTCTAACTCTTCTAAGGCAAAAATGAGCTCTCATTCCATATTCCCTTTAGCTTCTTCCTCTTCTTATTCTTAATCACCTTCATGTATGGCCATGAATAAAATCTCTTCTTCTTCTAAATCACTGACTCCACTATCTTTGACTGAGCTAGGATCCTTAGAATATAGGCTCTTCTTCTCAAATCCCTTCTTAGATTTTCCTTTGAAATTCTTCTTGTATGTAGGCTTTTATTCTTCTTATTCTTCTTCGTCATTACCCTTATTTGGGCATCTAGCTGAAAAATGTCCAATCTTTCCATAATTAAAACATTTAAAAGGTATTTTTCCTTGATATTTACCTGTTCCTCTTTTTGGATTGCAAATGAAAAGTGCTCCATTGTCATCTTCATCATCACTGGAACTATCACTTGATTTTTGAATCTTAGTTTTCTCCTTCTTTGATGTCTTGAAAGCTACTTCTCTCTTTGAGGGTTTATCTTGTTTTGTCTGCATCTCATATGCCATGAGAATACCATGAAGCTCATTCATCTTTAGCTTGGCTAAATTTTACATCTCCTCGATTGCTAAAACCTTTGCATCATATCTCATTGGTAGAGATCTCAAAACCTTTTACACCACCATTAACTCATCCAATGTTTCTCCAAGACCTTGAATCTGATTTATGATTTGATTAACTTGTAAAAGATAACTTGCTATATCTTCTTCTTCTTCTTCTTCTTCGATCTTCAAACTTTCAAACTAGCTTCTAAAAGTCTGCAACTTAGCTTGCTGAACCTTTCCATCACCTTTGTAAATATTCTCAAGTTTTACCCAAGTTTCATGAGTTGATTTACATTGCATAACTTTAACAAATTCAGATTCACATAAACCACATAAAATAGCATTTAAAGCTTTAGCATTACATTCACTTGCCTTCTTTTATGCTAGAGTAATTTTAGATGTATGTGGCTCTTCATATTTCTCCACCACTACCTTCGATATGTCAAATCCAAGGGCCATCAAATAAAACTTCATTCTCATGTTCCAAAAAGCATAATTTGTTCCATCAAACAAAGGTGCCTTATTTGTAGAAAATCCTTCTTGTGACCTAGCCATCATGCTTTTCCGAATCTACCTTCAACCTGGAAAACTTTTCAAAAAGGAACCTGCTTTGATACCAATTGTTAAGCATGGGATATATTGAGAGGGGGGGTGAATCAGTATATCATATATCTTATAAATCTTTTCTTTAACCAAATTCCACTTAATCAAACATTCAAGATATGAAATAAAAATCAAACAATAAACACCACACAAGATAAAGAGAGACACCAGATATAACGTGGAAACCCAATGTGAGAAAAACCATGGAGAACAATCTCAAGTTTATGAATGAGCACTAACCCAAACAATATTCACAAGCCAAGCTTGTAGGAGCACCATACCCCTTTGCCGAGTATGAACCCAACTACTATTCATGAGCACCAACCCACAAGAGCACCAACCCCTTTGCCGAGCACTAACCCAACAACAATTCGTGAGCACCAACCCCTTTGTGTATACCACACACCTATCTCTCAATGTTGCTATCTCAAGAAATTATAGATCAATACAACATCTCTTTCCTCTCTCTCACCTTTTCTCTTCTAAGCTAGATATAACAAATACAAATCATATTCATCTCTCACAATTGCTCTTCTAAGATAGATATTACAATATCAAATAAACCTCTATCTTCCATATTACAAATGGCTTCTCAAGCCTTTGAAAATTCATGTGGTGACCCTTCATGACCAAAAACGTCCTTCCATATTTTGTCCTTATCTTGGTGACTTTTTGTATTCCTTAAGGTCTCCCTTCATGAGAAATTGTACCCTTACTCTTTTGTCTTCACTTGGTGACTCTTGGTATTCCCCAAGATGACTCTTCATGGGAAAATGCATCCCATCCTTCTTTTGTCTTTACCCCGTGGCTCTTCGACTTCTCCATGGGCCCTTCTTTTGTCTCATATGCAACCAAAAATATATTCATTAATATTAACTCATATTAGCCAAGATATATTTATTACAAACAACATTAAATGCAATGGGGCCTTTATCACCAATAATGCTAAACCTTTGACATCAATGACAATATTTCCAACACTTATTAGTTTTAAAATATGAAGATTAGGTGTCCCTTGGAAATGATTATATATTCAAATAGAATTTTATAATAAGTATAAACTCATTAAATGGAGTTATATTTTGATAAAAATACTATTGACTTCATCTATTTTGGGTTATTCATTGTTACTTGTTAAAATTTGTTGAAAATAATTAGTACTAAATCCTATATTTTAGCTTGATATGCATTGTTGAAGGTCTCAATGTTGTGAGCATAATATAGACTTATTATGTTATGATTACTTTGTAGTTTGAGTTTGAATCAATTATTAAGTTTGGTAATTTTTAGTGTGATAATTATCTTTGTTTTAAGTGAATTGTTATATTGATGTTTTCACCTTCACTGTTACTATGTCACCATGTAGAATTGAATGGTATTCTCTTTGGATGAAAGATAGAATTTTATGTCTAAGTGTTTATGTTGTAGTTCTCACAATTATATGGAATCAAATTATTATCTTTTATATTGTAGTTCTCACAATTATAATTATTGATTCATTTAGTTTTTCATTCTAATTATGTTTTATCAACAATTAAACTTTAATAATGCCATCATATGAATGACCTATTCATTTTAGTTTTATATGATTGGTTTAATCAATTGTAAACATTTTGAGAAGTATTTTTATTAAAAAAATGCATCTTTGGGTAAATAATTAATTGGGACAAGGATCTTGTTTCCAATCTTCTTTCATTAAGAACACAGTCATATGCATATTATTGATATTTTTAAAACAAGTAAGAAGGTTTGGTTAAAATATTATGCATTTTATTTTGATTACTAGTCATGGTTATAATGTTAAAAGAAACTAGTGTCAGTTATGTGCATTTTCATTATCAGTTAATATTTTAGATATATCATATATAATATAATAATTTATTATTATTCCATTAATAAGGGAAGATGGGTCTGAGGTACAAATTTTTTGAGTTATAAATGAGTAACTAGATAAGATTCTTAGTTAATGAGAGGATATTTTGCCTTGATTTTATTATATCATCAAAATATTATGTGATTGTTATCTAATAAGCATAATCTCATGAAATTATTCTATTTTTAATATTCTTGGATTATTTAATCAAATGTTTTTAAATCAAGCACCTTGGCAGGTAAATTGTTCATTCTTCAATGAAGATGTTAATTATTTCCTTAGAATTTATTTATTTTTTAATTTAATATGGATTTGATAAGATTATCATATACTTACAATAGTAATAAATAAATAGGAAATAACAAAGTATTTGGATTAAAATAGTTTATTTTATTAAATTGATGAATGCTTGTTTATGGTACATGAATTATTATGTTTATTATTAAATCATAACCGTAAAAGTTTATGACTTCTAATTAATGCCTAAGTTGGCTAAATTTTTATTTTTATTACTTAAGGTGATATGCCTTAGGTTGATGGTCAAATTAAATATTTTGAATCTTTTGAAATTTATTAAAATAAATCTAGAATGAACATTGAAATAACAATAAAGATATTTATGCACATTGATATTTTGTAATTTAGAGAGTGCATGATATTACATAATATACACATTGTTTAGGTCAACATATCCCCCATTTTTAAAATGTGGGGACCCATGTGTCAAATTATACAAATTTGTACCTTGAAATTAAAGGTTAACATGATTAGAGTGTCATTAGCATGATTGCACATTATTTTTATTTCAAGACCATTCACACCATTGTTTGGCTGACTTATTTGTTCATGGTTATGCTTTAATCTTATCTAAGGTGCCAACATTGAATATATATGTTTTAGGTTATATTTTTAATGGATCCTATTTGGGGTTAAACATGCTTAGGTTTTTTATGCTTTAATGTTAAATTGATCTTTTTAGCTTTGTTTATAATTTATTGATTAAATCCATATTTTGAAACCCTAGTCTAATGTTTTACCTAGACTTTCTTTGTCAAATTTAAAATTGGTGTGAGATTCTATTTGAATTTAAGTGGGTAAAAATTAATCATACCATGGACTTGGTTTGGTCATGTTTTTCAACACAAGCAAACCTTAGGCTAAAAACAACGTACACCAGGTCTATTTTATATCACATGGCCCTTTATTATAAAGCTTAGCCTAAATTCTTAGCCTAATTTTTTTATCATATCTATCTATAGGATAAAAACCTTATCCTAAGACTTTATGTTATGTGTTTTTTATTCATGGGGTTCTTTTGTTTTATGTTTATATCCTTGGTCTATTAACCTTACGCTAGGACCTTTTATAATTGGTAGGGTCCCCTTTTATTGCACTCTGAACTTAGCATAAAATATTTATCCTAAGGTCCATGTCCATGTTTATTAACATAAATAAATACATTATTATATAAGAATTTATCCTAAGTTCTATGTATCCTTGAGCCTAACTTTAATAATGTGCTTTATTTTAGGATCAACATTAAGAATAAAAGGGTCCCTTTTACTATATCATAGACTTAACCTAAGTCTTTACCCTAAAGTTTTAATTATATTTATTAATACTATAAAACCTTCAGCTAAAATCTTATGTTATGACTTTATTATTTGAAGGTTCCTTATTTTATTATGCTTCAAACTTAGACTAAATACTTAGGCTTCAACATTAAATTCTTTATGGGGTCCTTTTATCATGTTTCTTAATTTAGACTAATAGACCTTAGTCTAAAGTTTATTCATATTTATTAATATGAATAATAATGTTAGTATAAAGTTTTATATATTCTTGGAATTAATATTTTAATGTTGTAGGAACCAATCACATTTGACTACTTGGATCATGACCGATGGCCCATATTCACTTAGACAGGATCAATCCAATGAAGTGAAATTAGTGATTGAAAAGTCAAGAAGTGGACCCTAGTTTAAACATTGATCACCTTTTGGAGATCAATGGTACATAGTGATTCATACCCACTAGATCCAATGGAGCAAGATTAATGTAGATTTTTCAATGAAGCTCTAATTTAATGTGAGACTGACAACATGGTGAAAGAATGTGAGCTGATAAAACTAATAAGATGCAAATCTCAAAAGGCTCATAGGATTTCCAAGTGGCATAACTTTGAAGCTTAGTACACATTAAATACTGATCACCTTTTGGAGATCAATGGTACATTTTGATTCATACCCACTATATCCAATAGATAGAGATCAAAGAATACTTTTAAACATATTTCAAGAGGTTTGTGGGACTACCAAGTAACACAACCTTAGAGCCAAGTATATATTACAACCAATGGTATTCAAATCTCAAGATCAATATCAATGAACATTGTTGATCCATGTAGAATAATCAAATGGTGTGAGATAAAATTAGGGTTATAAAAGGTAATGATAATGTTTTTAAAACATTTTCCATGAAAATGCCACATTTATGCCATGCAAGTGACAATATGATGCCACATAAGCATAAATCGACAAGAACTAAAGATCTAGTGGAATCACAAAAAACAAAATACCATTGCATGATCTAAGGATAATGCTCACTTAAGTCTAAATTATACCTCCATTTAAGCACTATAAAATATTCAAAAAAGCCTCAATTCAACCCTCTAATCACAATAATCAAGACAAAAGTTAAACTACTATCAATACAAGCATAATTCAATCCAAAATTATATTATAGACCACTGGTGAAAAATTTAATATTTCATACCCATGAGTAACTAGTAAAATAGATTATCTATAGATAATTCTATTATAAAATGTCATTTGTTCTAGAATACAATAGAAGGGACACCTATTCCATACACTTGTACAAATGTAATTGGATAAGACTAACCGACATGTTGCCTTGTATCTTATAAAAGGATCATTATCAATTGTCAAAAGCGGGGGGGGGGGAGTTATTATAGCCAAATTAATTTTTAAATTAGGAACAATTAATATAAATGAGGAATTATGTAAAGATTGTATAGTATTTGCTTATGTTCATTGTTATCATGGATTTTCTTTCACTTTTTGTTCTGAGTTCCAAATTTGAATGGTTCTTATGAAGACTTGGTATGTATATTTGATTGCAAAGTTGTTAACTTATTCCAATTCTAGGTTGATTGAAAGTTATTGGGTTCATTTCATTTCCTTTACTCTTTTTGCATTTGGGCTAATGTTGTTTGATTTTAGGGTTAAATATTTAAAGTGAACGAGGTTCTTATTTGTATTATTTCCACCTTCCTTAGGATTTTTCTTGATGTGTGATAGGATTTGGGATTAATTTGTTTCATGTTACACATTACTTAAGTGCACACATAGATGAAATCTAAACTTTGTCATGATGTTAGGAATGAAGATAAACAACATTTATTTCTTCCCTACCCTTCCTTTTGCTTCTTTTTAATTAGATCACAATAGTTTAATTATCCTTATAAATATCCATCTTAGATTATTTATTAAATTAGTTGTTGATCATAATTCACTGTTCTTAGTATAGATACTTCATATTTTTCATATATCTTCTATTTGGCCATGGTGGCTCCCAACCACCAATTAATATAAATACTATGAAATAATCACTTGTTATGCCTCTATTCCACCAATAGATAATAGGATTATGAGAACCTACAACTCATACATTGGATTCTTAGGAATTAAAAAATTATAATTGTTTATTAAACACTCTAAGCACTTGTGGTACACATTTATACATCAATAGGTAGAGCTTCACTAGTGCTAGAAGGAGGGCCTGAGAAGATATTTGTGAATTTGTAGAATCTATGCAAATTTTGGTGTGTTTTGATCAAATATTGGTGTATTATTTGCATACTTATGTTCCTTTGAGCATAATTGTGTAAATATAATCAATTTTAATGGTTTTAGACCAATATTTGTGCTTCCTTTAGGCAAATATCAACATTATTTGAAGATACATGAGTATTTGTGGTAAACATAGCTTAAACCCAAGGTGTTTGAGGTTAGTAATAGTGTTTTTGTTCAAAATTAATTGATTATTTACAAATTCGAGTTCATTTAAGCTTTATAAATGTAAATATAATTCATACTAATGTATTTTTACATATCTTTGAGATACTTTAGTAAAATATCTATGTATTTTGCTATTCTTTATTCATATTTATGAAAATTTTGCTTAATGTGTGAGTCTGATCACTATTATTTATAAATATGAAGATTACACATCTTATTTTAAAAAATATTTAGAGGTAGAAATACTACAAGTAAGATCCTCATCAAAGTATGGCATGGTTAGGTGGATCTTATATCAATGTACTTGGTCAAGTACATGACCTACCAAGAAACCCTAAGAGGTATTTACCTTCTTTCAATCCTAATGGCATTATCACTATTGAAGAACATGTTAGATCTTTCAAGACTAATTTAAGAATCTTAAATGTTATTCATGAATATGTAGCATGTAGTTTGTTCCTATTTACTTTCAAATATGTTACATATGAATGGCTCATTAACATTCTAGAGGATTATATTGCTAGCTAGGATGATTTTAACAAGATATTTATTGATCAATTTGGTAAAATCATTAGTCCATGAATTCTATATCAATAATTCACAACTATAAAAAGAGACTCAAATGATCCCATTAGATCCTTTAATGTGAGGTTCTAGAAGATGTTTAACAAAACTATAGCCCCTTATAAACTTAAAGAGCCATTAGCCTTATATATATGCAAAGATGCTTTGGATCCCATGACCTTTATGTTCCTTAAGAGGTATGTTAGAGTCATAAACACCTTGGAATTGGCTTATGTTGAAGCTATAATAATCAATGATAAAATGTAACATCAAGGTCAACTTGCATATGCTATCCCAAATGTTAACCTCAATTTCCCAACACTGAATGTCATTTTTAATACTAATCAAATTATGTCTACCTTAAATTAGACACTATCATGGAATGAATTGCCCATAAAGAATGCCTATCCTAGCCAAAATTTGGGGTTATTAAACAATTATACAAATGGATTTCATTCATAAGGACATAGAGCTTTGGTGACCACTAGTAATTACAATCATGTTCATAACTCAGAAACACTAGAGAATGAGAATGAATCCATACTTAAGATGGTTCAAAAGTTGAGCACTAATTTTATTTAGTTACAAAATCAAGTTGGCAATTCTAGGGAAGGCTCAAATAGATGTTATATTTCTCAAATTTTCAATAGGTTTCATGATAACATCCACAATTAGTCACCTAAGGACATATATGAAATGAATATTTATGATATAGGTCTAGTTAATCATTATAATTTATTATAAGTAAGTCAAAGTAAAAATGCTACATCAAAACCTACATTTTATCAAGATAGTTTTGTAGGGACATCAAGCTTTTTATGAACTTATAAATCTTTCATGCAGGCTTTTGATTTTCCATTTGATGAATAAAGTAAACTATAAGATGATCTAGAATATGAAATAGACATTCAAGATGAGTGTCCCCATGAAAAATTTCAGATATAAGCTGACTTTTATTTTGAAGATAGTTGTGAAGGTAATTCATATGAGGTCATTGTTAAAATAGAGTCTACCCCTAAAGAAGAAGACTAGTGGAAATATTTATGCCAAGATTTTTGAAAGAAATTAAGGTATTTATAGATAGTAATACCATTATAGAGACCCAAAAGCAAGATGAGTTGGGATTTTATTGGCTAGCTGAGATGCCATTCTACATGGAGGATGAGGATAAAGCAACTGAAATGGATCATGCATTTCATATGACACCTCCAAAATGGTGGAAGTATGTGATCAACTTGATTTTAATGGTAAGGTTGAAAATAAAATTCATGATCTTTAATCCAATCAAGATGAAATAGCCTTTTAGGATGACTTGGAATGTTTTGGTACAAAGATTTGTAGTATATCCCCACTTTAAGTTGAATTTGATGAAGACACCCACCAAAGAATATTAACTGAGCTACCATGGTTGAATGAAGATGACATACACCACTATCTATCTATGAATAAAGGATAATAATCACTCATAATTCAAGACATAAGGATTTAGGATGAATATGATTGGGTCTTAGATTCATAGCTTCAGTCTATACATCTAAAAATGCTGATAGGAGACCAAACTACATCACCTAGAATGCACAAGCATGTAAGTCCTCCTATACACAAGAAGAGGCCATTTATATAAGTAATCATACTTAAAGGTTATGTAGTATACTAAATAATTTTCCATTTGATCTTAGAGGTAGTTTCTTTATAAAGTTAGTGTAGGTATTTAGATTAGTTTCTTTCCTATTTCTTTCCTTCATGTCCCTTATTTATAAATAGTGTTTGTATATTTGTTTGATTTGTGTTTTGTTCCTTTCTTCTAATACATCTTTTTAGATAACCCTCAACTATAGTTTCATCTAATTGCTCAAGAGATTCATATTTCAAAAATGCATGTATGACTTCTCAACATTAGTTGATCATGGATTGTTGAAATATGAGCTTGATGTTGTAGTTTAGAGAAACTAGCTAAGACCAATGGATAATTTAATTATTACTTGATATTTTAAACCTTGTTTTAATCTAAACTTGGTTTTAATAAGGATTTCATATATAGGATTGAAGCTTAAACTATTAGAGCACAATCATGATTACACTTAACAAACATTAATTAGCTAGGACAATGTTTATATCCAAGGATGATTGTCTAAAAATCAAGAAATTGACCAAATCCATAAACTTGGATAACCTAGTTCCCAACCTTTGCTATAAAGTCAAAATGGCATGAAAGTCAAAAAATAATAACCTTATTGTAAAATATCTAGATATTTATAAGCAAAGGTGATTATTGTAATCTCCACCAAGGTTATATATGTCTAGATAGTAGTGGAACAAGGCCTTGAGTGGATCCGAAGGAATCTCTATCAAGGTTATGAATGCCTAGCTAGTAGTAGAGAAATTATCAATCCTTCCTTAAGCTAAAGCATGGTTCTTAATGAATATTAAAACATGCTAAAATTCAATGTTAATGATTAAAGTCATGAACATAGAATTTGTTCTCTAAATATTTTTGCAATTAGTAAGTGTTATCAAAGCACACACACAACATGACTGATGTTTTGATGTTTGATCCTAATTATTCATGTGAAATATTTTATCTAACCATGAAATAATTTTAATAATTATGCCTAATCAAATGGAATAAGTAGCTTAATTATTAGTTTAAACTAGAGTCTCTAAATTTTAACATATTAATATGTTTCCCCTAGAAGTTGAAATTTATTGAGGTCAACATACCCCCATTTTTGAAAAATGGGAACCCATGTGTCAAAATATTCAAATTTACACCTTAAAATTTAAGTTTCACTTAATCAGAGTGTCATTACATATTATTTTTATTTTAAGACCATCCACACCATGGTGGCTAACTTATTTGTTCATGGTTTTGCTTTAATCTTATCTAAGGTGGTAACATTGAATATATGTGTTTTAGGTTGCAAGTTTAATGGAACCTATTTGGTGTTAAACGTGCTTAGGGTTTTTCACTTCAATGTTAAATTGATATTTTTACCTTGGCTTATAATTTATAAGTTTAATTCATATTTTTAAACCTAGCCTAATGTTTAACTTGGAACTTCTAATTCAAATTTAAAATTGGTGAGATATTTTATTTAAATTTAAGTGAGTACAAATTAATCATTCCATTGACTTAGTTTGATTTTAATCCTAAGGCTTGGTTATTTTTTTCAACACAACCAAACCTTAGGATTAAAAAAACCTACACCTAGTTTATTTTATATCACATGCTCCCTTTAGTATAAATCTTAGACTAAAGTCTTAGCCTAAGGTTTATTGTATGTATCAATATGGCCTTAGCCTAAGACTTTATGTTATGTCTTTGTTATTTTTGGGGTCCTTTTATTATATGTTTATATCCTTGGTCCATAAAAATTATGCTAAGACCTTTTATAATTGGTAGGGTCCCCTTTTATTACACTTTAAACTTGGCATAAAATCTTTATCCTAACATCCATATTCATGTTTGTTAACTAAATAAATACTTTAGTATTTAAGAATTTATCCTAAGTTATATGTATCCTCGAGCCTAAATTTAATAATGTGTTTATTTTTAGGATCAATATCAAAATTAAAAGGGTCCATTTTATTATATCATAGACTTAGCCTGAGTCTTTACACTAAGGTTTTGATTGTATTTATTAATATTATAAAACCTTAGGCTAAAATTGTATGTTATGAATTTATTATTCAAAGGGTTCTTGTTTTATTATTCTTCAATATTAGACTAAGGAATTAGGCTTCAACTTTAAATTATTTGTGGGGTCCTTTCATCATGTTTCTTAAATTAGCTTAATGGGAATTGGACTAAAGTTTATTCATATTTGTTAATACGAATAAAAACATTAGTCTAAAGTTTTATATATTCTTGGGCTTACTTAATATTTTTATATTGTAGGAAATAATGATGTTAGACTACTCAAATCATGATCTATGACCTAAGTTCACACAAACATGATCAATCTAATGGAATTAAATCAATGATTGAAAATTCAAGCAATGGACCCTAGTTTAAACACTGAGTACCTTTTGGAGACTAAAGGTACATGATGATTCTTACCCACTAGATCTAATGGAGTGAGATAACTGTAGACTTTTTAATGAATCTTCAAGTTAATGCAAGACTACCACTTGGTAAAAAACACATGAGCTAATATAATTCACAAGATACATAACTCAAAAGGCCTACAAGACTGCCAAGTAGCACAACCTCAGAGCTTAATACGCATTAAAGACTAAGTAAATTTTGGAGATCAATGGTATGAATTGATTTATACCCAATGGATCCAATAGAATGAGATCAATTAACACTTTAAAATGGAGTTTGAGGGGCCTTTGGGATTTCCAAATGGCACAACCTTGAAGCCATGTACATATTTTAGCTAATGGTATTTAAATCTAAAGATTGAGATCAAAGAATAACATTGATCCATGCAGAATAATCCAATAGTTCAAGATAAAATAAGGATTTCAAAAGGTAATGGTCATGTTTTTAAAACATTATCCATGAAAGTGCCACATTGATGCCACATAAGTAGAAATTAATGGAAATAGATGATCTAGTGGACCTATAAATATTAAAATGCCATTTCATGGATTAATGCATAACACTCACTTAAGTCCAAATGATTCCACCATTTAAGCACTATAAATTATTCATAAAAGCTTCAATTTAACCTTGGATCACCATAATCAAGCCAAAATTTGAACCACCATCAGTACAAGTATAATTTAATCTAGAATTGGGTGAGAAATTTAATAGTTCACAACCATGAGTAATTGGTAAAATAGATTTTCTATAGATCAATTTGTTAGAAAAGGTCATTTATTCTAGAATTCAATAGAAGGGACACCTATCCCATACACTTGTACAAATTTAATTGGATAAGACTAACTAACATGATACCTTGTATCTTATAAAAGGAGAATTATAAATTGTCAAAAAGGGGGGAGTTCTTATAGCCAAATTACTTTGTAAACTAGGAACAATTAATATAAACAAGGAATTCTACAAAGATTGTCTAGTATTTGCTTGTGTTCATTGTTATCATGGCTTCTCTTTCACTTTTTGTTCAAATTTACAAATTTGAATGGTTATTATGAATACTTGGCATGTAAATTTGATTGAAAATTTGTTAACTTGTTCCAATGCTAGGTTGATTAAAAGGTTTTAGGTTCATTTCATTTCCTTTACTCTTTTTGCAGTTGGGCTAATGTTATTTGCTTTTAGGGTTAAATCTTTAAAGTGAACCAGGTTCTTATTTACATTATTTACACCTTCCTTAGGAGTTTTATTAATGTGTGATAGGATTTGGGCTTAATTATTTTCATGTTACACATTTTTTAAGTGCATTCTTAGATGGAATATGAACTTTGTCATGATGTTTGGAATGAAGATCAACAATATTTCTTTCTACCCTAACCTTTCTTTTGATTCTTTTTTAAATAGATCACCTTAGTTTAATTCTCATTATAAATATCCATCTCAAATTAGTTCTTAGATTATTTCTTGATCATAATTCACTATTCTTAGTATATATACTTCATATTTTACATAGATCTTCTATTTGGCCATGGTGGCTCCCAGCCACCAACTAATACAAATATTATGAAATAGTCACTTGTTCTACCTCTATTTCACCAATAGATAATAATATTATCACAACCTATAACTCATGAATTTAATTCTTATGAATTAAAATATGAGAAACATTTATTAAACACTTTAGGAACCTATGGTACACATTTAGGCATCAAGACATGCAATATAGTTGTAATGGTAAGTATCGTACTAACTTGAATGGTCAATAATTCACAACCATTCTTGAAAATAATGGTGACCATTATGTGTGGATCCCTTAGGGAGTCTTATTAGTAGAGATTTTTTTTTTTAAAAAAAAAAATTTGTGATTAAAATATTTGAGTATGAACAACATTCAACCATAAAATCTATAGTTATCAATTTAATTATAATTGTATGACATCCACATCCATCTCTATTAAAACTTAGATAATAAAGGTTTAAGTGATTAATTTAGAAGTTTGTCTTACACTACTGGGATGAAATAAAGAGTCAATTACATTAAAAACATTTCACAACCTATTTTTTTTTTTGGAATTTTGGAGTTTTGACAATAAGTTAATATTGAATATGTAGATACCTTTGATCTTATGAAAATAGCTAAGTTTTTATTTTACATTGTTCAAAACCCTTTATTTTTATATTGAGACCAACATGACCTAGAAAAAAGGGTTAGTGTCTTGGGTTGGATTGACCTCAACCAATTCCTAGAGACTAAATGAGTGTTTCCTACATTAACAATACTCTGAATAAGGCTTAGAACACATGTAGTTCTCTTGTTAATGTGTATGATGAAAAATCATGTGAATGCAAGCCAAATTGAAACTTCTCATAGATTATCCTTTGGTAAAAGAATGAAAATAAATACATCCCTTATAAATATCAGAGATTGATAAGTATAAGCTAAATCACTAAGTTTTGTAAGTGTGCTTCCCTATTAATCCATGAGAACTTGTACCTAAATTTCCTCTAAATATTTATATATAGAGAATTATTAATTTAAATTTGGGAAATATTGGCATGTAAAATCCAACCAAAAAAGATCCAAATGTTAAAAATAAAGTGCCCCAAAATGTAACATGAGCCAAAGTAGAATCGAGAGATACATTGGGATATCTCTAATATTCATGGACAAATTTAGTAAATTAGATATAAATGTGATTAATAAACTTTTCATAAAGCTATATAAAATTAAATACCAATAAAATAATATTATGGATCCCTATGACAAACTCAATAAATATGATTAGAGCAAAATAGAATATTGTAAAATCAACTAGAGAAGGAGACATAAGATTAATACAAATGAGCCAATAAGTTTCATATTCACCATCAAGATTTTATCTATGTAAAATTATATAAAATCATTATACAAACTAGTCTTATACAAAATTCAAGTGTATACAAATTACCTTCCCCCACTCCCACACAAAAAAAGTCTATTATTAAAATGAAATAAAAAAAAAACATTAGTCTAAATGAATAAAGAGAGTGAAAACCTATGTTGGATATCTTCAAGTTGGAATTTGTATTTCCCTTAGTGAATCATAATGTCCATGAGTGACTATGATAAAATATGTGCACAATTAGATAGATTATTGTTGAAAATATAAATTAGTATATTCATAAATAAAAACACTATAATCAAAGAATGACTACACCTAGGAGTATACAATCTTTTTTCACTTATGGAGTATGCTCATGTCACTAAATTTAATATTCCATGGGTCTAAGTGGAGATATAAATGGTAAACGTGCCTATAGTCTTGTCCTCTTCTTGGACATATAATTAAACAAGATTTGGATCACTACATGTGTAGATGAAACCATATCTACATTTTTTTAAAATTTGAATCTAAGTAATTTTTATGATTCATTCATTATACATGGATTTCATGATTCAATTTGAGAATATATTTATAACTGAGTAAGTATACATAATATGAGTAAATAATTTTTTATAATGTGTGACATATGCCTTAAAAATGCTCCCATATGACAAAATGCATAATATAAGTCATGTAATTTGTGAAAAATATCATAATATTTGTGAACTATCAATAGACAAACTTTTGGATATGCCCCCAATATGATAACCTGTGTAATATAAATCATGTAATATGTGTAAAATATCATAATATTTGTGAAATATAAATAGATAATTAGATATTATGTCACATATTCCTCCTATATGTCCATATTATAGAGAGTATACACACCTTGTGAAATATCAATAGATAATTAGATATTATGTCACACTTATATATCCATATTATGGAGAGATGTAACCATACTATGGAGAGTATACACACCTTACCCCTAAATGATTCAAATATTAACATAGTAGATAAATTTGGATTAGGCCATGTGGGTCATCTAAACCTTATGCCATACAATATTCATATGATAATTACCCATTCAATAAGACATGATGCAAATGCATGTACTTTTTGTCTCCTTGTAGAGGAGATGACCATGACATTCGAGGATGCATGCAAAATTTCATATTTTCAATGGTAGGTACCCAGGCCACTATACAAGGTACAAGGGTATTGGGCCCAAAATAGCATATTTATTGATTTATGATTGTTCATTACCAAGGGGAGCATTATACTATAGTTGGCTCAACTATATTGTTATCATAGATTATATTTTCATATGTTACATGATTGCATAAGTATTTGTGTTTATTACTAGCCTCTTTCATAGTTGTGTATAGATGTGGTGTTTCCAACTCATACCAAATGCCTTATATTATTTAAGATATCAAATATCATGGCACTATATATTATTGGGGAAATATGTTGACAATTTGTACATATGTTTTTATATATTTACCAAAGAGAATTAAATTAGAGGTTAAGATCAGTCAAATTATTTTATTTGTGGGCATATGAGCATATTTCAGTGGTCCAACTCATAATCAAGCCTCATGTAGAGTGAGCCCACCCATAGATGTATGGAAATATATGGGTGATTAGTGTCTGCATTTATGGGAGGATCACCATGGAGTGTCATGTGATGTTTTATCCTTTCAACCTAGAGTCTATCATTTGGAAATCATATCAAGGTTTTTTAGGGTGGCCTAAGGATGGTGTACAATTGCATAGGATTAGAGTTAGTTTTTGATTTCATGATCGGTGGACAAAATTATATGAATGGTTCCAATATGAGTGTTTAACTAAAAATTTCAAATTTAGACATAGTATATTCCCAACCCAAGGGATTGGATGTAAAATCATAGTGATAGTAGACATCAAGGTGAGAGCATCCAACCTACTGTAGGGGATCTAGAACCTATTCCAATGGGAGAGGTAGATATATCTCTTATAATATAAAATGTATATGATTATGAATTTACCATAGAGTACATGTAGTGGTGGGTGTAGATTCATAGGATATTTTATTTCATGCTGTATTTGAGGCAACATAAGGTGATGAAAAGGACATTGATATTGATGAATATGATAAATATGAACATACAAATTCTCATTATAATTCCCATCCATGGATATAGGAATATAAATATATGATTTTTCTAGTATCTTATCATGTTTTATTAGTTTTTCTCTACCAATTTTAAATTTCCATGTTTTATTATAGTGAATGATTAATAGGCTACAATCATTAATGCTACAATGAGAGTGTTGAATAGGCATGTGGATAATGATGTAGTATCATAAGGTTTTTTAGATTGAGCTATTAAAGCATAAGACATTCATGTCCCACTCTTTGATCAAACTATGTTGGATATTATTATATATGTGTTAGCTACATCTAAGCATGATGAGATGAGAGACCAAATAGTGAGGCATTAGATGTCTCCACCAATTCCTACTTTGGATTTAAGATAGATTTATTTAAAAATAATGTGTGATTATAATGAAATCATGAGACCCTCTAGGCCAAATTAGTTTTATATAACAATAGAAAGAGATGGATAGTCTAGATTAATATTGAAATACAAGGACAATAAAGAAACCTCATCAATGGCCTTTATTCTTAGAGATATAGAGGAGGATGTTGATGTAGAAGGTATAGGTGCCCATGGCCCTATCATTAAATGAATTATTTTATATGTATTGAGATACATTCATTATTTTATTTAAACACTTTATGTACATAAAGTGTTTAAATAAAATAATGAATGTATCTCAATACATATAAAATAATTCATTTAATGATAGGGCCATGGGCACATATACCCTCTACATCAACATCCTCCTCTATATCTCTAAGAATAAAGGCCATTGATGAGGATTCTTTATTGTCCTTGTATTTCAATATTAATCTAGACTATCCATCTCTTTCTATTGTTATATAAAACTAATTTGGCCTAGAGAGTCTCATGATTTCATTATAATCACACATTATTTTTAAATAAATCTATCTTAAATCCAAAGTAGGAATTGGTGGAGACATCTAATGCCTCACTATTTGGTCTCTCATCTCATCATGCTTAGATGTAGCTAACACATATATAATAGCAGCCATCATAGTTTGATCAAAGAGTGGGACATGAATGTCTTATGCTTTAATATCTCAATCTAAAAAACCTTATGATACTACATCATTATCCACATGCCTATTCAACACTTTCATTATAGCATTAATGATTGTAGCCTATTAATCATTCACTATAATAAAACATGGAAATTTAAAATTGGTAGAGAAAAACTAATAAAACATGATAAGATACTAAAAAAATCATATATTTATATTCCTATATCCATGGATGGGAATTATAATGAGAATTTGTATGTTCATATTTATCATATTCATCAATATCAATGTCTTTTTCATCACCTTATGTTGCCTCAAATACAACATGAAATAAAATATCCTATGAATCTACACCCACCACTACATGTACTCTATGGTAAATTCATAATCATATGCATTTTATATTATAAGAGATATATCTACCTCTCCCATTGGAATAGGTCCTAGATCCCCTACAGTAGGTTGGATGCTCTCACCTTGATGTCTACTATCACTATGATTCTACATCCAATCCCTTGGGTTAGGAATATACTATGTCTAAATTTGAAATTTTTAGTTAAACACTCATATTGGAACCATTCATATAATTTTGTCCACCGATCATGAAACCAAAAACTAACTCTAATCCTATGTAATTGCACACCATCCTTAGGCCACCCTAAAAAACCTTGATATGATTTACAAATGATAGACTCTAGGTTGAAAGGATAAAGCATCACATGACACTCCATGGTGATCCTCCCATAAATGCAGACACTAATCACCCATATATGTCCATACATCTATGGGTGGGCTCACTCTACATGAGGCTTGATTATGAGTTGGACCACTAAAATATGCTCATATGCCCACAAATAAAATAATTTGACTTATCTTAACCTCTAATTTAATTCTCTTTGGTAAATATATAAAAACATATGTACAAATTGTCAACATGGTTCCCCAATAATATATAGTGCCATGATATTTGATATCTTAAATAATATAAGGCATGTGGTATGAGTTGGAAACACCACATCTATACACAGCTATGAAAGAAGCTAATAATAAACACAAATACTTATGCAATCATGCAACATATGAAAATATAATCTATGATAACAATATAGTTGAGCCAACTATAGTATAATGTACCCCTTGGTAATGAACAATCATAAATCAATAAACATGCTATTTTGGGTCCAATCCCCTTGTACCTTGTATAGTGGCCTGGGTACCAACCATTGAAAATATGAAATTTTGCATGCATCCTCGAATGTCATGGTCATCTCCTCTACAAGGAGACAAAAATTACATGCATTTACATCATGTCTTTTTGAAATGGTAATTATCATGTGAATATTGTATGGCATAAGGTCTAGATGACCCACATGTCCTAATCCAAATTTATCTACTATGTTAATATTTGAATCATTTAGGGGTAAGGTGTGTATACTCTCCATAATATGGTTACATCTCTCCATAATATGGACATATAAGAGGAATATGTGACATAATATCTAATTATCTATTGATATTTCACAAGGTGTGTATACTCTCCATAATATGGACATATAGGAGGAATATGTGACATTCATTATTTTATTTAAACACTTTATATATATATATATATATATATATATATATATATATATATATATGTATGTATGTATGTATGTATGTATGTATAAAATAGATGTTCTCATATCATTTATTTGAGTTATGTCATGGATGTATTACATATGCTTATATTATTATTTGTGACATTGATTTTGATTTTTTTATTGCATTATTGATAAATTAGTAAAAACTTTAATTTAATATGTCAAATTATGATATGTACTAACATGACATGTTAAAAATATTTGAATCATTTATGTTAATATTTGAATCATTTATGGGTAAGGTGTGTATACTTTACATAATATGGTTATGTCTCTCCATAATATGGACATATAAGAGGAATATGTGACATAATATCTAATTATCTATTGATATTTCACAAGGTGTGTATACTCTCCATAATATGGACATATAGGAGGAATATGTGACATTCATTATTTTATTTAAACACTTTATATATGTGTGTGTGTGTGTGTGTGTGTGTGTGTGTGTAAAATAGATGTTATCATATCATTTATTTGAGTTATGTCATGGATGTATTACATATGCTTATATTATTATTTGTGTCATTGATTTTGATTTTTGTATTGCATTATTGATAAATTATTAAAAACTTTAATTTAATATGTCAGATTATGATATGTACTAACATGACATGTTAAAAATATATCATTGAAGTGAAACATGTGTATAAGTAAATTAACCAATGATTCCATTGTAATCAGCTATATCAATTAAGATAAAATTGTCTATACAACTAGTTGGATATAACCATTGTACATTATATTGATCCTCATATAAAAATAAATCCTATATATGTGATATGATCAGACCTACATTTTCATTATACACTTGTGTCAAAACTACTTGAGATGTATTTAATTTTAGCTCTCTAATGATGATACCCTGATATAGACTAGTTTCTTATTGTCTCTTTAATATATTCATTACTTGTTCAATGTTTTTGAATTGTAGCTATTTGTTTCTTCTTGGGTATCCATGCATATGTAATATGAGATATAGCTATATTTTTAGTAATATTTTTCTTTGTATTTTCTATCTCAATTATATTTAATTTAACCACCTTATAATTCAAATGATATACAAATATTATTTTTATCCAAATTTTGATTTCACTTGTTGCAACCATGATTGTTCCAAAATTACACTACCTTGTGTATTAATTTTAATTACATAGAATAATGTATCCATTGTCCTAGGCCAAAGTGTAATTGGTAGAGTAAGAAACCAAATGACATTCTCATATGTAATTGTATGCTATAAGTTTCACTCATTTTATCCTATTTTTTTTATAAATCCAATTATTAATTCATTGTATTATGCCTCATCATCATCAACAATGCATGTTATTTTTTCACCCTTTATAAGACCATGAATTATCATTGTATCCTTTATAAGGATACCCTAGGAAATATTGATATATGTAGAGTGTGAATTATAAGGAGATGGGAAGACTAAATTTGTGGGAACATTGTTATATTTTATAAATTTAATAACATCCCTATCCAAAATTTGTTCAATATTTAATTAAAATTATAATTTTTTTATATTTATGACCATTGATACATTGATTATTAAAACTTTATCTTTGCCCCACTAGTTCAAGGTTATGTGTGGGGTGGTGGTGATCAGGAGGTAACTTGATGAAATTTTTATCTATAAGTGTTCACAAAAATACTTTTTTTTTAACCTTGACATGCTCAAATTGGATTTGTTGATTCAATTTTGAATGAGGGAGATTCATGTTATTTGGTACCCTATAAACCATTTTATTTGGATCATCCCTCTTATTAATGACCCTTGTTGGTCCTTTATCTTTATAAGTTTATGTATTTATATTAAATTCCTTTATGAAACTTCTTTCTAAGATGGACTTTTAACATTTAAATTTGTTGGATTATATGAATCTTTAATGATATCAATGTCACGGGTGAAAATATCTATGTAAAGTTCTATTTATATAAGTGGATATGCAATGCCCTTGGTAAAGATAAATTGCATTTCTAAATTTGAGGGTTGATATAATAAACAACGAAATGTATTATTAAACCATAGAATGTAATCTTTGATAAGTTCATCATGAACTTGTTTTAAGATTTGAATATGTTCCAATTTTAATATAGTGGTTTTTTTTCTTATTACATTTGGATAATAAAGCTTATTCTAAATTTTAAAAGAAAGGTAAAGAACCAATACATAGATTATATAATAGATATAAAGCTTACCATGTTAATATTTTGTGGAAACATTGATTTTTTTCATCATTTGAATATGTGCAAAAAGCGAGCATATTGATTCAAATGATTAATGGGATCTCCATGGCCATAAAAAATTGTAACTTATGCATGAAAACCCCTTACAGGTAATAATATTTAAGTAATTTTCATATTACAAGTTGGCCTATTATTTAATTATTAGACACATTAGCATGGCATGATTTATATTGTAAAATGAGATAAAATTACTTTATTTTAAAGATAACTTATGGTATGCATCATAGATATTATGTGGCTAATAGGATAGTAGTGGTTTGGAAAAATTAATTCATTGGTTTTATCTCACTATCTAGGTTAAACATAGGTATAATAGATTCAACATTAAAAATTATCTGTTAAGCACAGGATATGCTAAGAGTGGGGGTGAATCAGTATATCATATATCTTATAAAACATTCCCTTAATCAAATTCCACTTAATCAAACATTCAAGATATGCAATAAAACTAAAACAATAAACACCACACAAGAGAGAGACACCAAATATAACGTGGAAACCCAATGTGGGAAAAACCAAAGAGAACAATCTCAAGTATATGAATGAGCACCAACCCAAACAATATTCATAAGCACAACTTGTAGGAGCACTAACCCCTTTGCTGAGCACCAACCCACAAGAGCACCAACCCCTTTGCTGAGCACCAACCTTACAACTATTTATGACCACCAACCCATAGGAGCACCAACCCCTTTGTCGAGCACCAACCCAGAAATAATTCATGAACACCAACCCACAAGAGCACCAACCCCTTTGTTGAGCACCAACTCAGCAACTATTCATGAGCACCAACCCACAGGAGCACCAATCCCTTTGTGTATACCACACAACTATCTCTCAATGTTTCTATCTCAACAAATGATAGATCATTACAACATCTCTTTCCTCTCTCTCACCTTTGCTATTATAAGCTAGATATAACAAATACAAATCATATTCATCTCTCAAAATTACTCTTCTAAGTTAGATATTACAATATCAAATCAACCTCTATCTGTCATATTACAAATGGCTTCTCAATCCTTTATTTATAGCTTTCCAAATGACCTTTGGCCTTCCCCCTTTGTGACCCTTCAATCCTAATGGAAAATGGTGCCAAATGTGTATGACCCTTCATATCCTTGCCCTTGAAAAGTCATGTGGTGACCATTCATGAGAAAAAATGTTCTTCCCTCTTTTGTCCTTATCTTGGTGACTTTTTGTATTCCTCAAAGTGTCCCTTCATGATAAATTTCACCCTTCCTCTTTTGTCTTCACTTGGTGACTCTTGGAATTCCCCAAGATGACTCTTCATGGGAAAATGCATCCCATCCTTATTTTGTCTTTACCCCGTGGCTCTTTTACTTCTCAATGGGCCCTTCTTTTGTCTCATATGCAACCAAAAATATATTCATTAATATTAAATAAATATTAACTCACATTATCCAAGATATATCTATTACAAACAACATTAAATGCAATGGGGCCTTTATCACAAATAATGTTAGACCTTTGACATCAATGACAATATTTACAACAATCTCCCCCTTTGTCATTGATGGCAACCTCAATCCTAAAACTACCACATCTTGTCACCTGCACATACTCTCATCTAAAAACATATAGTAACTCCCCCTTACTGTAGCAACCTATACCTATTCCTTGTACCTATTTTTGCACCTATACCTATACATGTTATTCTCCCCCTTGACATAAATGGCAAAGGACCTACTTGGAGCTAACACTTAGATCCCCCTTAATTGATGCTAAACATCAATGGTAGGAAGTAATAGAAATTACTCCTAACTCCTCTTGCAGATCTTTGAATGTATCCTTTGATTGTGCCTTTGAGAAGATATCTGACAATACATACACATTGTTCCCTGTCCTTTGAGCATCTGCAATCAACTCATTTGAATCTTTTCTTCTAATCTCACAACCTTATTTATGAAACTTTAATGTGTATCCTTGATCACATATTTGACTAACACTTAATAGATTATGCTTAAGACTTTTTACATATAAAAAATTTGTAGTCTTAGTTCTACCATAATCCAAACTTAAAGTACCTTTTCTGGCTATCCTGGCAGTGGTTTTATGTCCAAATCTCATTGTACCACCATTGATCTTCTTTAGAGTTATGAACTTACTTTTATCTATAGTCATATACCTTGAACATCTACTATTAATGAGCCATGGCTGATCTTTATTACTTACATGCAAAGATGTTTGCACCAACATAGAATCTTTAGGTTATTTCTTTTGCCATGAACATGTCTGAACCTTCTTCCTGATGAATGGAGCTTTGAAACTCTAATCCTTCTTGACTGAATTGAACACACTTCTATAATACTAAGCTATGTGTCTGAAGTTGTTGCACTTGTATCATACTATGGTCTCTTCATCAAAGTTTGATAGAGGAGCAAAATAGTTGTGGCTTCTAATTGACTCTACTTGACTTTCCTTCTTATTTCTAAAATTGTTAGCTCATTTTCTAAATTATAATTTCTTGTGACCATATCCATTACAATAAAAACAATAGCCATAAAAATAAGACCTATCTATATATCTCTGACCTAATTGCCTTTTGTATCTTTGTTCCTTCCAGCCTTCTCTATTTGAAATGTCCTATGTATTCTTCACTTCTCCCTTTTCGTTTCCTCTTTTGTAAGAGCTTTAGCATAACTCTTTTTCTTTTCAAATCCGATCCCTGTCTTGTCTGAATTTGATATTTGACTTTCCAATATCTTATTCAATATGTTAGTGCTATCCTCAAATTTTGAGTCACTAACTACTTTATCATTAGCTGCTTTCTCAATATCTTCCTTTAAAGAGGCAATTTCAATAACATACCTTTCACATTATTTTCTTGCTATTTCCAACTATGCTGTGAGATCTTCTTCATTCTTCTTGGCTTCTTGAAAGTGTGCTTTTAGATCTTCAATCATTTCCTTTGACTCCTATTCATTTTTCTTGATCTGGCACTTTAATATTTGATTCTTATTCTCAACAACTTTTAACTCTTCTAGGGCACAAATGAGTTCTCCTTCCATATTCACTTCAGCTTCCTCCTCTTCTTCTTATTGATCATCTTCATGTATGGCCATGAATAGAATCTCTTCTTCTTCTGAATTGTTGACTCCATTATCTTTGATTGAGCTAGGATCCTTAGAATACAGGTTCTTCTTCTCGAATCCCTTCTTAGATTTGCGTTTGAAATTCTTTTTTTATGTAGGATTTTCTTCTTCATCATCATTATCCTTATTTGGGCATCTAGCTAAAAAATGTCTAATATTTCCATAATTAAAACATTTAAAAGGTAATTTTCCTTGATATTTACCTATTCCCCTTTTCGGCTTATAAATGAAAAGTGATCCATTGTCATCTTCATCATCACTGTAACTATCACTTGATTCTTGAATCTTAGCTTTCTCTTTCTTTTATGTCTTGAAATTTGCTTCTCTCTTTGAGGGTTTATCTTATTGTGTCTGCATGTCATATGCCATGAGAATACCATGAAGCTCATCCATCTTTATCTTGGCTAAATTCTTCATCTCCTCGATTGCTGAAACCTTTGCATCATATCTCATTGGTAGAGATCTCAAAACCTTTTGCACCACCATTGACTCATCCAAAGTTTCTCCAAGACCTTGAATCTAATTTATGATTTGATCAACTCACAAAAGATAACTTTCTATATCTTCTTCTTCTTCTTCCATCTTCAAACTTTCAAACTATCTTCTAAAAGTTTGAATCTTAGCTTGCTGAACCTTTCCATCACCTTTGTAAATATTCTCAAGTTTTACCCAATTTTCATGAGAAGATTTACATTGCATAACTTTAACAAATTCATATTCACATAAACCACATAAAATAGCATTTAAAGCTTTAGCATTACATTCACTTGCCTTCTATTTTTTCTAGAGTAATTACAGATGTTTGTGGCTCTTGATATTCCTCCACCACTGCTTGCCATATGTTGAATCCAAGGGCCATCAAATAAATATTCATTCTCATGCTCCAAAAATCATAATTCATCCCATCAAACAAAGGTGCCTTGTTTATATAAAATCCTTCCTATGACCCAGCCATCATGCTTTCCTGATCTACCTTCAAGCTATAAAACTTTTTAAAAAGGAACCTGCTCTGATACCAATTGTTAAGCACATGATATACTAATAAGAGGGGGTGAATCAATATATCATATATATTGTAAAAATTTACCTTAATCAAATTCCACTTAATCAAACATTCAGGATATGCAATAAAACTAAAACAATAAACACCACACAAGAGAGAGACACCAGATATAACTTGGAAACCCAATGTGGGAAAAACCATAGAAAATAATCTCAAGTATATGAATGAGCACCAACCCAAACAATATTTTCAAGCACCAAATTGTAGGAGCACCAACCCATTTGCTAAGCACCAACCTAACAACTATTCATGAGCACCAACCCATAGGAGCACCAACCCCTTTGTTGAACACCAACCCAACAACAATTCATGAGCACCAACCCACAGGAGCACCATCCCCATTGCCGAGCACCAACCCAATAACTATTCATGAGAACCAACCCACAAGAGCACCAACCCCTTTGTTGAGCACCAACCCTACAACAATTCATGAGAACCAACCCATAGGAGCACCAACCCCTTTGACTAGCACCAACTCACTATTTGTGAGCACTAACCCACATGAGCACCAACCCCTTTGTGTATACCACACAACTATCTCTCAATGTTTCTATCTCAACAAATGGTAGTTCATTACAACATCTCTTTCCTCTCTCTCACCTTTGCTGTTCTAAGTTAGATAAAACAAATACAAATCATATTCATCTCTCACAATTTCTCTTCTAAGCTACATATTGAAATTCAAATCAACCTCTATCTCTCATATTACAAATGGCTTCTCAAGCCTTTATTTATAGCTTTCCAAATGACCTTTGGCCTTCCCCCTTTGTGACCCTTCAATCCTCATGGAAAATGGTACCAAACTTGTATGACCCTTCATATCCTTGCCTTTGAAAATTCATGTGGTGACCCTTCATGAGCAAAAGTGTTCTTCCCTCTTTTGTCCTTATCTTGGTGACTTTTTGTATTCCTCAAAGTGTCCCTTCATGAGAAATTTCACCCTTCCTATTTTGTCTTCACTTGGTGACTCTTGGAATTCCCCAAGATGACTCTTCATGGGAAAATGTGTCCCATCTTTCTTTTGTCTTTACCTCATGGCTCTTTGACTTCTCAATGGGCCCTTCTTTTGTCTCATATGCAACCAAAAATATATTCGTTAATATTAAATAAATATTAACTCACATTAGCCAAGATATATCTATTACAAACAACATGAAATGCAATGGGGCCTTTATCACAAATAATGCTAGACCTTTGACATTAATGACAATATTTCCAACATTATCATTACATTACTTAGAATCACATTCTATAAATACGTCATTGCATAATTTAAATATATCATCAAATTTATTTTTTGGAGGATAAGGAATGACATAATATTTCCTTTTTATATAAGAATTAAGAACATCACATCATTTTTAAATTGAAACATCAAGTTTCATTTTTAAATGAGAATAAACAACATGTTATTACAATTTAGTTGTGTCACATTTTATTTGAGAAGAAGGAATAGCATCACACTCTTTTTCAATAGAAGCATCATGTTGTATATAGCTAAAAATATAATTAGTTCAAGAAAAAACATTAAAAGACATAGATAATTAGACATAAAAAATGGAAACATTTAGTGAAGGTATAGAAATTTTCAAAATTAAATTTGGGATGGAAGAATTTCAAAGGAAAGAAGATCAAATTTCATTGGTGGAAATCAAGGAGATAAAAGAAACATGTAACTAGGAGTCGAAATGGGAAGGTGATAAGCCTATAACTAAATAAAGGTGTAGGAGGAATCTTAATAGTTCCCTATCATGGATCCAAATAATAAGGTATGAAGTGTTAGTAAAAAATGGGGGGAGGATCCAAGTTAGTACCATCCCCATATTGCACATGGGTTAAGATATTCTTTGGGAAAAAAAAGAGAACAAGTTTGAAAAAGAGTTCTCGTTGAACCCCATAATAGAGGATAATGAGGTATGTTTGAGTATCCCTGATCTCTAAGTATATATAGAAAAATATACTCTCAAAAAATACCTTTTGGTGAGGTTCAATAGTTTTAGACTAAATATTTACTCTTTTCATGAGTGATTCAATCACAAATGAAAGTCTAAAGGACAAATTAAAGTTTTATCAATGGTAAAAAAATTTATTACTCATCACTTTGACCAGCCTAAAAGATTGTATATGAATATTTTTGGAAGGACTATGGTTCATGGGGAAATCTTAATTATTTTTGTTGGCTAATTTATCCACCCTTGACTAAGTTATATTGAAACTAGGTACTTGAGTCATTTAACATTGTAAATTATCTTGTCAAGAGTCATGCATGGGTGTCATATGTTATTTTTTCATGGTGTCTATATCAAGTTGTTTTATGGTCTCATTGAGGTCTTCTCAAAAAGGAAAGCTATGACATTTGACTTTTCCAATCATTCTCTTTAATATGAACATTTATGAAAGTCTTTTTAAAGCATTTTGGAAAGTTTAAGGTAATTTTGGATAATTTAAGGTTATTTTGAAAAATTCAAGGTATGTTTGATCCATGGTAAAAAATTGATGTGGTGATATTCAAATATTACATGGTTATCTCTAGTGGATATTGGATCTAGAAATAGATTTTGTAAGATAGAAACATTTTCATTTTAGTCCTTGGTAAAATTTAAGGTATTTTTGTGAAAACTAAGGTTCCACTTTGTTTTTTTCTATTCCTTGGTGTAATGTTACAAAATGACTTCCTTGAAGGATATCAAATGTGAAGAGTCAACATCATGTGTATAGGTCAAATGAGGTTCTTTTAGGTCATTTTTCACTTATTTAAGATCATGTTTTACCTTTTTATACTTATACACCCAACCAAGATGTTAATTCCAACCATTTTTAACATATACTCACATTTAAAACTTCTTCACTCATTACTCTAACTCCCAAACATAACATAATTTGATGAGTGATAGGAAAGGTAGGTAAAATAGGTTATTTTTACGTTACAATATCATTTAAAAATTCAATAAAACTCCATTTGAAATATTGTATGTAGGTCCAGCAAGGAATTTCTCCAAAAGAACAAGTTTCTTAATGAAGAAGGGTCTATGAAGTGAGCATATAGTCCAAACAAAGGAAAAATACATGATAAGGAGGTGTCATTGAAAGTATTTTTTCTTAGTATTATCTTAAATTCTTACCACAACCTCATATATCCTCCTCATTCTCAAAACCATGCTAAGATAGAGTTTGCATGTCCAAAATAGGGCAGAAACCATTCAAGTTCTCTATCAAGTCACATGCAAGGGAAGAAAGATCAGTTTCATGACATTGGTTCATGGAGGATAAGAGATAATAGGACCAATTCTCATAGGGTTTTAATGACACCCATATGCCCTAATAATTTTTGATAGAGGTTATAAGTTTAAGAGCCTTTACTCTATGAACAATTGCTAGGAAGTAAACTACCCCTTAAACCCTAACAAACCCTAGCACCTAAGGTTTATCCTTTTTTAGAATTTTTATGATAAAAGGATAAATAATGATGGTTAAAAAACACTCTAAATATATTTTAAAACACCTATAATACCAAACTCCAGGCAAGTAACCATGGATCAAGCTTGTATTAGTATGAAATCTAATGTTTTATTGTCTTTTGGTGTGATAGATAGGGTTTCTAGTATTTTGAGGTGTTTTTAAGAATTAAAATGATTGAAAATAGGTATAAAAACTATAATAAATCTCATATTAACACTATAAAACTCCTTTGACCTCCTAAAATCATTACCAAAGTCCAAGTAGCAATAAAACAATTGAACATGCATGTTTATGTGGACTGTATATAGTCTGTAGGTGTAAAAAGTAGGATTAAATCATAGTTTTAATTTATACATGGGGTTAATATGATTTTTATAAGTATGAGGGAACCTAAGGGAGATGTCAAGAGTGATAAAATAGGTGGTCATTAGAAGAAACTATCAAAAGAGGGATAAAAGTGGCTAAACTACCTACAAACCCTAGGTATGGGATAAATCAAGTAGTAAGGCCATTAAGGGGTCAAATTACGTAAATAAATATGTGAATACCTTATATAATATTATTAATGTCCTATAAGAAGAATTTTTTATTAAAAAAATTAGCATCATGATGACTTTTTCTCTAAACACTCATCTCAAATGTACACCAAAAGGCCTACAAGTTTGAGAAAGTCATCTTCCTCACATGTGAAGTTAGATTAGTAGGTTAATGGGTAAAATTTAATTTATGGGATGTTTATAATGTATATTCCCTCAAATTTAATGATATTTTAAAATACATCAAACGGTAGATCTTGATGAACAATCGTTAAGAATGTAAGCACTTCAAAACTACCAAGAAACCTCCAAAAGAGATCAATGACTATAAACACAATATAGATGACTAAAATTCACCTAATTTTCCTTTTAAACCCATTAATTAAATTTTAATACCTCATGGACACCTATTGGACCAAGAATATTGACACATGTGGAGGAAAAGTATAAGGAAATGACCTAAAATTACACCTTCATGCTTATTTTTATGGTATTTAGGTAAATGAGAAATTATTGACAAGTTTATGAGGGTAAGAATTTATATGAGTATAATTTTATTCCATTATTAATTAAATGAGCTTTCATGGTGATATGATAGGTTTTTGGGTGCTAAACCAAACCAAACTAAGACTGCTCCTTTGCTTGCATTGAGTAAATGCCCATGTAGACCTTCTTAAAGTCATCTAAGGTATAATAATATTTTAGGAACTCTTTTATACACTTTATGACACCCTTATATGAATATACATGTCATAAAAAAGCCCATTTTAATGAATTTAAGTGTTTTGAAAAGACTTATGTATAACTAATGAATGAGAGAAAACCTCCACATTATATAAGTTGCAAGTTTGAGGTCAAAGAGTTTTATATTTACATGAGAGTAAATACTTAGGTAAGGTACCTAAATATTTCACAATCTCATACAAAGGTTCCATATCATGATGAGAACCTACATCTCTATCCAAATATCTTTTTGGTAGACTATGTAGACCTAGTGGACAAATAATCACTTGAAAATGTTCTATAAGATTAGACAGAGGTTACGTGACTTTATACAATCCATTTAGGAGGTTTTCAAGTTTTTATGGTAGTATTCAAACAAATACTAGATATCATATGAGGGTATAAACTTATGTACACTACTTTTCATTTGGATCAAACAAGCTTAAGCATGCAATTGCAAGTTCTAAGGATAGAAATCACACTAATGAAGAGGTCCAAACCTAAAGTCCTAACTAAATCTATATGAAAGATTATTTTAAAGAGTCAAGAATGAAATAGAGTGATGGTAAATGGAGTGAGTAATCTATGAAAAAAATACCAAAGGTAGTTATATTTAAGTGTAGACTTGTAACTCCTCAATCAATAAAGGAAGGTAGTTTCAAGAGAATAAGGATGAGTCAATAAAGACAATGAAGATATCCTATGCCACCTCTCAAGAGAGAATCATAAGACAAGGCCAACTCATGTAGGGGAAGAATATATGACTTTTTTCTTTCCTCTCATTAAGGTATAACTAATTCCATGATTGGATAACACTCATCATGATATTATCCATGTTCTCCTTCTCTCTTTTCTCTCAATTATTATTTATGTACTCTTGAAAATGACAAAAAAGGATCATTTAGTTAGTTAAAGTGAATCAATAATAGATTCAATATTGATTATTGACATTGAATTAAATAAAAGATAAATTTTGCCTTCTCCATCTTGCATCTAGTGTTTTTATGGTGAATTATTGATGAATGATAGTAATATTGTTCAACTTCTTTGCATTTTTCCTCTTAATTGTTGCCTCTTTGTGAGTAATTCATATTATTATAGGTCATAAGGTGTGTGTCAAGTAGTTTTTAAAAGGTTAATTATGGAAAACCTTCACTGATGTCTACTTTTATACCTCTTGATCTTCCCTTGTGATTGATGTATTAGCTATAGCCTCCATATTGAAACACTCATGTTGGAAGGACTATTTAGAGTTGTGAAATCAGATTTCAATGTTTTTTTAGTCCATATTATAAATATTAAAAAAGTAGAGGAGACATATAATTTGGTGCATCACCCTTTATTCGATTTCTTTCACTATTCTTTCTCTTTTTTCCTTGCAGTTTGAGTAAATGTAATATTAGTTTTAGGTTTAGCATCAAGGGAGCCAACCTTGTCTAGAGATTCACTCCACCTTTTAGGCCACCCAGAGCCTATGAGTTTTTCCATTTTTTCAATTGAGTGAGGATACTTGAGACACCTCCTCAAAGGATGAAACTCAAAGTGATAATAGGTTTTAACAAATCCAATGGGACAAAAGTTTTAGAATATTATTCAATATTGGTGTTGATCTTGGCATACTTAAAACTATTATAGTATTTATGTTTTGTATCTAGTGATTCCAATAAGATTTAAATCATACTAGTTGAAATATTAGTGTCCAATTTTCATGGTAAAGGTAACTAAAAGGTCTTATTCTAAGGGTACTCCTTTTGAGTTAGTATAAATGTCTTACCATTCAACTAAGAAAAATATATTTGTTAATACACACCCTTATCCAAAAAAATATTTTTCTATAAACTTATCTATAGAATTTTTTTTTTTTACCTCAAATTATCAATATGGTAGTGCCTGTAGATTAGGATTTTATTCCTTTCAATGTTGGAAGCCCCCTTAACCTAGCTCAATATGATGAGATTCCTATTATTTCCCTTATAATCATCCTACATTTCACTAGAGAGAATTCCACCACTCCTATTGAACATATAAGAGACATTTCTAATATTTATTATGTGCATCATGTTATACAAGAGAACGTGGAATTAGACTATTATCCACTTCATTAAAAGGGAAGGTTATTCAATGGTATAGAGGATTAAGGCCCAATTATATTATTACTTGGGATGAATTGGGAGAATAATTGTGTAAGCATTTTGAAGATAAGAGTGATCACTTATTCTTAGTGGATAAATTAACTAATATAAAGAGGGATCCAAAATAATGAATGGTGTATTTTAACTATATATTTTAAATTACTTAGGATAGGATCCTAGCCATAATCAAACCCACTACAAACTATGCATTCTTGTACTACTTGAAGACTTTGAATAGTGACGTAGTAGTAATGATCCAATCAATGGGTGTAAATACATTTCTTAATGCATGATGAGGTGGAAATAAGAGCTAATAATTATCTCATCTATTTTTTTAATATTAATCCAAGGCCTCTTATGCCTCTATTTCTATAATTGTATCCCCCTACTCCTACATATCTTGTATTGCCCATATTAGCCCCTATCATTTTGTAAAAAATTTAATAAAAATATTCCCCTACACATTATAATGACTTACATGAAGTTAATATCTTATAAAAAGTCTTGAAAATGATATTATAAACATTAAGAGATAATAAGATCAAAATTACATGCTTACCATCCCCATAATCAATTCAATTAGGCGAATAGACCTCCTTTTCAAAGTAACTTCCAAGTCAAGGTCCAATCACCTATGTTAGTACTTCCAATAGTTATAACCCAAATAATGTTATTTCTTCAAATGACATTGTTCTTGTTTAAAATAATGTAGTCTAAGAGTAGGCATGGTGTCCTCCTTTTGTTCAACCCCAAAATTAGATTGTGGACTCCAATGGTGTGTCCAATAAAGCTTTCATGATACAAGATGTTCAAGATTCTCGAACTACACAATTTGAAGTACCAATACAAAAATAATATAATAAAAGGAAAGTGCAACCTAACTTCACACTTGTAAATTGGAAACAAGGAGATTATTATGCAATGAATCATTTAGAGGCACAAGTAACACTGATGCTCTTACAACAACCAAAAAAAATGGATAATAAGAGGGTAATAGAGGGTGCCTATGATAAGGGTCAAGGAACTATCCTATATTATAAGTTTTATCAAGGGATAAATAGAGATAATTCAGCCTCTAAATTCTAGGAAATGTGGAAAATTTAGAATGTGAAAAGTGTTCTTCTACCTCAATCTTCACAAGCTCAAGATAATGTTGTTGCTAATAAAGGATATCCAAATGTTGGTGGTTATTTTATAAACATTTTTGATCAAATTAAGAAATCAGATATGAATATATCAATGTGGGATACTATTAGGACCAACACACCCCACTTTTTATTTGGGAGACCCTAGAGAAGTCTTTCTGCCCAAATTTTGAAGCATCTGAACATTGAAGTCCTTAATAGAATTTGAAGATCATCTACTCTATTAATGAACATGCTTGTGTGATTTAATTCTCTTATTTTAGACTAATACTTATAATGAGGTTATATGAGTCATTTTATAACTTCCATGGAAGATTTAGGGTTTTATGTTCTAAAACCCTAGGTGGCCCTTAATTCAAATTCAAATATTGGAGGGATCCAAGTTAGTGGGAACCAATTTAAAACAAGCTATAAATAAAGGGTTTACATGGGTTTAATTCATGTTTTCATAACATAACTTGAAATCTTCTTGTTTTCTTTCCCCTTTCTTTTCCTAAGTTCCTCAAGTCTAATTTAACATAGTTCCATGACGTCCCTTTTTATATTACTTAACTTAGCATAGGTCATTAATACTAAGGCCCCAATAATTATCTTGACCATAGCATTAATTACCTATGCTAAGTGCTTTTATTTATGTCCTTGAGTCTAAAAATTATCTCCCTCATTCTTTGTAGGACCTTATGATTGATACTTGCTCACTATATCTGATTAGATAGAGTGTCCTAACTGAAAGGATTTGGCTTAAATAACATGCACAATGATAGATCAATAGTAATCACTTTCTCACTAGATTTGATTGAATAATGTGAGGCACTAGAGGAAAATTAAAAAGAAACATAAGGCCCCAAGCACCAAATGAGTGTTGACTTAATGATCAAAAGGAAGAAGTAAAGAGGCTCACCTAATAAAGGTATCCAATGAATGACCATACCCCCTACATGTATCAATAGCTATTGCTTACTTGCTAGATTTTATCCAATGATGTGAGGCCCAGGTGGACTTTTCAAAGGCATCTTAGGCTCTCAAGAATGGTGTGTGTCATATTTTCATTTGAGCTATGACTGGCTAGGAAATTGATGGCAATCACTCACTCACTAGATTTGATCTAATGGTGTAAAAGGCCCATTGAATTTTAAATTATCCATGAGCTTGACACATGGCTAGTGCTCCACTAAGGTGACAATTGACAAGAGATACATCGAAAAATAAAAATCTATGAGGGTTGTAAGTGTCATGACCATAAGCCTAGAGATCACTGGACCAATAAAAGATGAGGACTTAGATTTAGATCGATGGATCATGCTTGATCACTGGATTTGATGTAATAAAATTAAATAAAAGGAAGCTTCTAAAATCCAATGGCTAGTATCTAAATGACACTTATACAAATTACTGTGAAAAACCTAAAATGATGCCACATATACTCCATATAAGCATTCCCATATGAAGGTATAAAACATGTATGAATTTAATGTCTAAATATCTCTTACCATTAAAACTCTGAAAACTAAAAACTCTATAAAAAAATTACCTAAATTGATTCAATCAGTTATAGTTCAATCAAGATAGCATAATTTTTCTCTCAAGAATGAGTTCTATAGCAATAACCCTTGGCAATCTAGTTTAGGCAATTCAATAACATCAAAAATGGTTACTAGCAAGTAGAAATTAAAGATGGAGGTTGAGATTTATCTAACCTCTAATAATGAAGGAAGGATTTTCAAGGATATAGAGCTAAACATGATGGCCATAAATATCCATGAAGTGAGGAATTAATCTAAATTTTTATTCCTAATAGATGATTTACAACCTATATCCTAGAATTAAAAGAGGAATGCCATAATGAATCAAAGTTACAATGATTTGGTTGAAATTCAAATGGATAGTCTCCACCATGTCATGATGAAACCAGAGGTAATGTACTACATTAATGTCCTTAGACCCATCTATATTGATTGTAGGATAGATGGGGAATGGATCATTTAGGAGTGTAGTTCAAAAATGGTGGCATACATCTCTCTTATGGCCTTTTAAAACTATTATAATCTCCCTTTACACCAAGTTAACCTCCCTGACATGAGAAACTAGGTTAACACCTAAGACCTTGATTTAGTCCTCACACCCTGGTTAATCCAAGGAACCCATGTCTTCAAAACCCTATATGGCATTATTCACATTATACAATTTAGGGAAGGCATTAGAATATCCATGACCCTACTATTGAGCCTTTGTTATCCCTTCCACCACATATGTAAATAAAGTTTTGGTGTCTTATGTGTACTTCATGATAGAAGAGAAATTGACCCCTCTATTAGGAGATATAAGTAGTTTATTATTGGATAATAAATTCACATTCATTAAAAGATAAACCTCTAAGAAATTATATATGATTTCCTATCTATTTGATTCCCTTATGGCCTCTATATCCTTCCCTAGCATTAGGAATTGATCCCCTGATGGTAGAACCAAAAATTTTCACCATTATTCCAAATTATACATATTCAAGTATAGGAGCCACATGTAATTCATATATGATTGTGTTTTCCCAGCCATATATGAAGCCATCATAGGAATTAGTATGCCAAGAGTGCATCCCCTTATTAAGAGATAGATATAAACCATGGGGGATGTATGGTATTATCTAGACTACACTATCATTAGGATAAAGGGGATCCTAACCCAACCTTATAAGCTATCAGTCTATGTCCCCAACAATCTTTCCAAGCAAGAGATTAACTCCCAAATTACTTAGGGTCTGGACAAGGTATGAAAAGAGAAGAGTAAAGGCCAAATCCACCCCCTCCCATTGGATATTTGGAAGATCATAATCAAATATTAGAATTAGTTGGAAATCATGGTAACACATAGGAATTATTTTGATTTCCAACAAGATGACCTTAAAATGTGGGACCCTAGGGGTAAATTGGTTAACAACATTAAGAAGAGAAAGGTCCCTAAGATTTAATATGAATATAAGCTAGGTGTTAGTGATTACATCTATATTAGAGCAAAGAATTTTGATGAAGTGCTCTCTATAAGTAAAAGATACAACATCAAGTTGGAACGTAGATTGATCAAGGACATCAATCCTATAGGGGATATATGTTAGTTACATCCCTTTCAATATCATTTGTTTCCAATACCATGTGGGACAACTCATGAGGAGCCATTTACTCAAGGGCAACCATTTGAACCTCAACCCCACCAGTAGGATCCTCAAGCTAAATAACCTTAGGTTAAATAGCCTTAAGATGGAAAAGATAAAGGTAAAGAGAATTTTGGAGAACCTAGATTGGATCATAGACCTGAGGAAGGTACCTCACCTATATAACTCCCATAAAGGCCACCTTCTCCCATGTAATTTGTTGACATGATAGCTCTTAATCCTGAATAGACATTAGAGGGTACTCTAAATAATATAGTAGTAACACATGGCTCATATAGAGAAGGATATCCTTATAAATAAATAGGAAAGGAGCTTGTTTTTTTGGAAAAGGAGAAAACAAAAATAGATATTGCCTTGGTTATTATGACTCCAAGGAAGAAGCCTAGGTTGAAATTTACTCACTCTACTAGTGAAGTCAACCTCTTAAGTGATGAGAATCCAATCCATGGACCACTCATCCTTGATTGGTTCATCTATGGGAAGTTGTATAAGATCCCATCCCTCTCTCTTTTATGGGCATTGACGTAGGTTTTCTTTAAAATACATGATAACATTAAACCATGGATCAAGGACATAGTGGAAAATCAAGAAGAGAGAAAAATATAAACTCAACATATTTAGGTGGAATAGAAAATTGATATCTAAGGGGCCTCTAGTAGTGCTAATATGAAGGTACCTGAGCCCCCAAAGTTCAAGAGGTTATAGATTAAATTATAATTCAACCCAGACATGATAGGATTAGAAAGGATCACCAGAAGGATTGCCATGGTTGGTCAATAAGAATTCACCTTTCCAAATGTGGAACCATTCATAGGGCTAACCCCTATTGGATGGCAATAGTTTAGAGAGCCTCCCATCCATGAGGAGAATGTGGAAAGCTTAATTTAGGCTCAATATCAATAAGATAGGTTTGGTATCTAGGGATTAGTATAAATAACTAAGAACCTAAAAAAGGAAAAAGAGAATTTGTTAAGTCAAGCAATTCTCTTAGTGCCAGATTCAATGATTAAAATGCTTGAGGAGTCATTCCATGACATGTTCAAAGCACTGAAGTCTATAAAACTAAGGTAGGATGCATTAGAAAATCATTCCACCTTAACCAAGGATCTGGTTACTCAATTACAAACTTCTAAAGATAAGATTTCCCAACTTCATAATATGTAGGTTAAGAAACAAATACCAAATTTTAAAGCCATCAACATGGGGCACCTAAGTGCCATTTTAGGAATTGTTGTAGACAAGGTCTAAGACTTGAGTTCTTGGAATACTAAAATGGAAGAACTTATTTAGGAGGAAAAATATCTCATGGTAAGAATTTAGAATCTCCTAAGAACTATGCTCGAGGAACCAATATAGCCCACTACCCTAAGGATTATCAATGATGAAGAATTCCAGCATAGAGCATCTTTGGTGACTCAATAAATCAAGGATAAAAGTTATGGACAATCAGGGCAAAATAATATCAAAACATTAGTCTTGATATTCAATGTAAGGGAGTGGATCAATGAATCCAGAAGCATTAAGGAAGATTTGGCTAGGAATGACAAAGATTTTGATGAGTTGGTTGATCAAGAAGAGGAGCATATCACAAGGCTTACCATAGACTTGGGATTAGTAGGTGAACAACATGAGCAAGCTATGAGTATCCTTCAATAGAAAAGGGTTCCACCTCTAATTTCCTAATTATGGTTTACCTGAGAGGTATCATATTCTTTTGTAAAGGCATATACTAGTTTGTTAGTGTGATTGCCTCTAGGTCAACATGATTGTAAAAGACAAGTGTATTGTAGTTTGTTATAAATACACCTATCTTTATCTTTGTACACCTATATCTTAGACTTACCAATATACTACCTAGATTTTCTATAAATTCATTTATTACCATTTTTAAAAGCAAAAAACTTCAAGCTATTTTCATACCACTTTTAAGCAATTAATATAAAAGATCAAAGAATTATACAAGAATTATCTAGGTTGATGTGTTTGAATTGCTAGTTTTCTCAATTGCTTGTCTATGTTTAAATATGAATAGTTTATATAGATAATAATTTAGATCATTAATTATAGGGTTGCTAACTTTTGTAATTCTAGGTTAGTTGAAAGAAAATGATTTTACTTCATTTTATTTCATTTTTAAAATAAAGATGTGCATTAGCTATCCAGATGTGGTGTAAAAATTTAAAAGTAAATCCAATTTTTACTTTTATTGTCATCCTATCTTTATAATTAGGCTTGGTTTATAGTGAAATGTGAGCTTAGGCTACTTTAAACTATAAGTTGTTTAAGATCATACTTGGTAATTCTTGAAACTTTGTCTATATGTTCACAATCAAGGATCAACAATCACCATTTATTTCTTACTCTTCCCTTTCTTTTTACTATTTATTTAAACAACTCACTCTAGTTTTCATCATTGTTCATAACCATTTAGTTTACTCATAGTTTATATCTAGATTGATTTGTCAAAATTAGCATCAAGATTCATGAAATAAGTCATCAAGATGGCTCCCAACCATCAAATTTTATAAATATTTTGGAATAGTCTACATTGCTTTATTGCTATATCACCATAGGTATCCTAATTTCCAAATACTTGAAACTCATACCCTGAATCCTTTGGATCCTAATATGAGAATTGTTCTTTAAATACTAAGATCACCTATGGTACATTTAGAAGCATCAATATGAGAATCTCCATTGACACTAAAAGGAAGGTTGTTGATGCTAATTTGCTTAGGATTGGTGACATCTTTACACCTTTGGGTAGATCTCTAATCCCAAGTGTAAATATTGGTATTCTTGGATGTATTTGACATATATTTGTGCTTTGTTAAGGAAACAACAATAGTTCTTTGATAAATGATTGCTAGTTTTGGTAAATATATCTTTGGATTTGTGGATTTGCAGTATTTGAAATTGGAATGGCTTATTATGATCAAAGATCAATTATCTTTAAACAATAGGATACATACTCAAGATAACTTTGTGGGAATTTGATGTTCTTTGTCACTTATTATGTAAATTTTTATAGAAATAGCCTAGGATGCATCTTTGATCCTTGCTTCTTGTAAAAAATTAACATGATGTAGCATGTTCTAAATACGATTTCACATCTTCAAGCTAGAATTGCCTAGGATTCACACTATATCATGCTCATAAATGAGAAAGCCTTTACTAGAGATATAAATTCATTGAAGAACTAGTTGTGAAAAAGGTAGATGAAGACTTTCTAAGTCTTTACCCACTTGTCCTATTCAAGGAACCTTTAAATTTAGACCACATCTAGGTATGGCTTGGATAGGAAGTTCCCCCATTAATATACAAGGGGTAGTCTATGATTTAACATGTAATCTAGAGAAATATTTACCCATATTTAGTCCCATTGGTGTTATAACTATGGAGGAACATGTTAAGTATTTTAAAGTTGCTTTGAGGTTATTAAATGTTATACATGAGCATGTATCATGTATACTATTTACTTTTACTTTCAAAGATGTAGCATATGAATGGTTCCTCAATTTGCTTGATGACTGCATTACAACCTAGAATGATTTCAACACCATTTTCAATGATAAATTTGGGAAGATTATCAGTCCTTGTGTCATTTATCATTAATTTACAACCATAAAAAGAGATTCTAGTGAACCTATAAGGTCTTTCAATGCCAAATTCCAAAAAATGTATAGCAATACTATGGAACCTTACAAACCTAATGATGTTCTAGCCCTAAATACCTACAAAGACACAACAGATCCAATGACTTCTATATTTATAAAGAGATTTATCCTAGTTATATCTTCATTAGCCCATGCCTATTCTAAGGCAATGGTTATTAGTGATCAAATGTAACCATAAGGCCAAATGGTGTACTCCATCCCCAATGTTAACCCATAAATTTCTACTCTAAACATTATTCCAAATAATAATCAAAATACCGTATCTCTTAATCAAATCCTAAACCTGAACATTCTACCTACTAGTTATGCTACTCTTAATCAAAATCTAAGATTCCTGAGTCACCAAGATACTAATGAATCTTCTACTAATGATCAAAAGGCCTTAATACATTATCCTAGTTCAAATAATAATTAGTTCCATAATTTTGAGACCCTTAAAAGTGAGGAGTATATATTAAAGATGGTTCCAAAATTTAGAACCAATTTTTTCTAATTAAAAAAACAAGTTGGTACTACTTGTGAAAGTTTTGGAAGGAACTTTACTTTTCAAAAGTTCAACAGACCAAGAAATAGGTTTCACAATGATAGCTTCTACAATATAAATAAGACTAATGAACCCTTGATAGTAACAAAAACATGGAAATTAATCTCACATGCATTACTTTGCTTGACTATTGTAGAGTGCATGCTACTACTAAACATGGTGAGATTGATTGCATTGAGTTCTGCAAAGCCTTTAAAGCTTTTTAGGAAGAACTAGATACATTTTAAGTAGTCCCTAATAAGGAAAACAATACAAACACATCTGGCCCAAAGCCTTATGATTAAATCCATATAGTGGAAACCTTTAGTTTTCCCTTTTAAGAGGAAAATCAACTAGATGAGATCCCTAAGGAAATCCATGAATTTCAATAGTTCTTGAAAAATACCTACCCGTTGAGGAATAGAGAGTAGAATCAACCTTTGACCACTTCATCTCCTGTTAATAACTATGGGACCCTTCCTAACACTACTTTAAGGAATGACCCTAAGCCACCTAAAAGAAGTTCCTCCAAGCCTAGTGCTACTTCACTGAGTAAGGTTGGCTATAATATTGTTGAATACATGAATAAAATAAAGGACAACATCACCTTGCTTGGGTTAACATAGATCACAGAGCAAAGAGATTTACTCTTGGAGTCCTTGAAATCTATTAAAACTCCTAAGAATGATCATGTTAATGTAATGGTACATAAGGCCAAAGCTAAATCCCTACTTTCTTGCTCACAATTAGGATGTTTGGTAAGAACTTGCACAATTGCTTGTTATACTAAGGTGCCTCCATAAATATTATGCCTACTAGTATATGTAAACAACTTGGCTTAACCCCTATCAAATCTGATAGGATTGTCACCCAATTAGACAATTCAAGGGTAAACGTAATTGGAGAGCTTTTAAATGTTCACATACATATATCTTCTAAACCTAGAATTCAATAATTTATTGACATTTAGGTGGTTTGTATGCTAGATGCCTATGGGATCTTATTGATCAAGGAATAAACCAAGCCCTTAAATAGTTATATGTCTACTGACTACTACAACTTATGGCTACCTTGGAAAGGAGTCCCAAATCAAATTAGAGTTGAGAGGGATTCAAGAATGAAACATATGATAACAGAGTATAATGTTATAAATGAAAGGGTCAACATAATTGACTTAGACTTAGGGGTTTTCACCCTATAAGCTAATAGGATAGATGATTTTTAAGATAGGGAACCTCCTCTTGGGCTATGGAAATTGCATTTTTATGGTGTTAGATGCAAGGATAGATTAGGTATTCACATTATTTTGATTGATCCCACCAACAAAAGGTATAATGATTTTTATAGACTCCAATTCCACTACACTAATGATCTTGTTGAGTATGAAGCTTTCATCTTTGGTATACAATTTAATATCAAGAATAAAGCTAAGAAACTACTAATTTTTGGTGATTCTAAACTAGTGGTCAACTAAGTCAGGAGCACATACCAATTTAAACTCTCATACCTCAAGAAGTATAAGTTTAGAGTTTGGGACCTCATAAGTCTTTTAATGTTTTCAACATCACCTCCATTCTTAGGGAAGGAAACCAAGCTACTAATGAGTTGTCATCCACTATAGAAAATCTCATGCCTAATCTAGACTCCCCTAATTTTAGTATTGAATTGGTCCTATGTCCATCAGTGCCTAATATTATTAATCATTTATAAGTCTTTAATGATGACCAATAGATATTAGATTTATTAACCAATTATGGGGCATTTGAAACCCATGTCATTGATGAAGTTGATAAAAATACAATTAGAGGGAACATGTTTGATAACAAGGTCATTCACCTAAATGACAATAAAATCCCTAAAGGGATTATATCTATAGAAAGACTATTTAATCAAGAAAAAATAGATGAGGTGTCTAAAATCCCTAAAGTGAGTGGAAAGGATTACAATACTATGGACCTTGACCTCCAAGAGCAACCCAAACTAGTAAGTTTTGGAAAGGGTTGTAAAATTCTTGAAAATGAGAAAGCCAAATAACTCCTTACCAAGTACAAGGATGTTATAACATGGTCCTTTGATGATCTAAAGATATTTAATCCAAGGGTCATTACCCATACCATACCCATCAAAAAATTTTGTAATCCTTTCAGACAAAAATAGAGACTAGTAAACCCCATGCTAGAACTTATGATCTTTAAAGGGGTCAAAATATTACTAGATGCTAGCATAGTTTGTCCTATTAGACATTCAACTTGGGTGGCCAATTTAGTGCCAGTCAGGAATAAAAATGGTGAGATTATGCTCTATATTGAATTTATGAATTTAAATAGAGCATAAAAGGGAAATTTTCCTATCCCTTCTCTAGACCAGGGAATTTAAACTATTTTAGTTTTAGCCATGATGTCCTTAGATGGTTTTTTAGGCTATAACCAAATACTAGCTAATAGAGAAGACAAGATGAAGACAACATTCATAACAAAGTGGTGAACCTTTGCTTACAAAAGGATGGATTTTGGACTAATCAATGTATAGGATACCTTCTAAAGAGCCATGGAACACACCTTCCAAGGTCTAATTGGTAAGTGCATCATCATTCATATGGATGACCTAACAATTTTCTCTAAAAATAAGGAAGATCACTTTATGCATTTATAACAAGTTTTTGAAAGATGTGGAAGGTATTTTATTTCCTTTTAACTAAATAAAAACTATTAAGACATGTTATAACTAAATATGGCATCTCCATAAACCCCAAATAATGGAGGCCATATCCAAAATTGAGCTCCTAAATAGTAGGAAGGAACTAAAGTCATTCTTTGGAAAAATAAATTTTGTAAGGAAGTTGATTTATAGTTTTATAGAAATTGTCAATCCATTGAATGACATGATCAATAAAGAAGCCAAGGTAATTTGGAATAAATAATCAAAGAAGGCATTTGATGACATAAAATAGGCCATTAGCCAAGCCACAGTGCTTATAAGTCAAGATTTTGCAAAATATTTCCACCTTTACTCTTTTGCACCTGACCATACTATGGCTATTGTATTAACTTAAAAAGTTGAATGGTGTGACCATCCAATAGCCTTCATGATCATTAATTTTAATAATTTTTAAATAAACTATTCCATGATTGATAAGCAGGCATATAGACTAGTAAAGGTAGTAAAGAAGTTTAGGAACTATATCCTCAGAAATAAGGTGTATGTTATTCTACCTAACCCTGCCACTAAGCTTATGTTGAGTCAAAATGAGCTAGGAGAGTGTAGGAGTAAGTATATGTTATTTTTTTAATAATATGACTTGGAAATGAAGGTACAAAAGCTATTAATATTCCAATGTTTGATTCAGATGATTGTGAATACTATCCCTAGGCTAAGTATCATGTAAGTAGGCCAACATATTTTTCAAAACAATGAATGGTATGATTCAATCATACACTTTATAATCAATGGTACTTTTCCTATAGGTCTATTTAGGAAGCAAAAGAGAGTCTTTAGACTCAAGGCAACCCACTACTTGATCAAGGATGGAATCTTGTACAGAAGGAACTTTGAAGGAATCTACCTGAGATGTGTTTCATAAGAAGAAGCCACCCAAATTATGACCATATTTCATGAAAAACTAGGTAGTAGACATCCCTATGGAATAATGACAACTAAAAAAATCTTAAGGTTTGGTTATTTTTGGCCTACTATCTTCAAATATGCTCACAAACATGTGAGAGAATGCAATTCATGTCAAATATTTATCACCAAATATTCAAAGGTAGTTATGCCTCTACAACTAGTCATGATTGACAAACCATTTGCATAATGGGGTCTATAATTTGTTGGAGTGATCAACCCCAACTCATATAAAGGTCAAAAATACATCTTGACTACCATAGATTATTTCATGAAATGGACTGAGGCAGTGGCCACCAAACAATATAGAATGGAAGAAGTGATTAGTTTCCTAGAGGATAATGTATGTACTAGATCTAGGACCCCAATTTATCTAGTATGTGACAATGGGTCTACATTCATTTCAATTTAAATTATTTAATGGGATTATGACAATGGTAATACACTTAAATTTTCCTCCAATCACTATCCTCAAGGGAATTGTGTTTCTGAATCTAAAAATAAAAGCATAATGAAGGAAATCAAAAAGTCTATAGAAGACAAACTTAAAACTTGGCATAATCTACTTAATTTTTCACTTTGGGCTGATAGAACAAGGATTAGACAATCCTTCAAGGATTCACCCTTTTCTGATGGTGTATGTGTAGGAGCCCATTTTTTCCATCACTCTCAAGTTGCTTACATAAAAATTTATGAAAGAATACATGGAAGAAAGCTAAAAACATGCCACTTCCAAGCTAGTAGACATCATTCAGATGGAAGATGATAGAGAAAAAGCTTTTATTAACTTTAGCAGACACCAAGCCATGGTGAAAAGATGGTTTGACAAAAGGTCTAAATTTAAAGTGTTCAGATAGGGATACTTATTCCTCTTTTGGGATAAAACATCTAAACCCAAAGGCAAGCATGGAATATTCACACCCCTATGGATTAGACTATACTAGATTGTAGACACTAGGGAAAAACACCTTTAAGATAAAACATTTACAAGGGGCATAGTTCATATTTCTTACTAATGGGCAATACATCAAGCACTACTTCTCTACCACCCCTCTTGGGGTCTTCATGGAGTAAGTGTAAGGTGATTAGATTATATTAGGTAGGTTAGCTATTTTGGTTTGAGCATATTTCTTTTCATGTTCTTGATTTATATATATGTTTGTTCATTTTTTTTTGGTTTCCTTATTTTGATTTCTTCCTTATGTTGTGTGTTGCTTGCTTGTGGTTTTCCCTAATTTTAGGATATCTTTGGAGACATCATTGAGCCTAGAAGTTATGAAACATAATCAAGATTTTCCATAATTATAAAAGAAGGTATGAACCCTATATAAAGGTAACCATGGTCTTAGAACCTAGCATTATGATATATCTTAGAGAAACTATGTATAGACAGGTAGAGAGAAAATCATTCCATGAGACCTATGTCATGACCTAGGATCCACACTAGTTTTAAGAAGATTTACAGTCAAGTATTGGATACTTAAAATATGAAGAGTATGCCATTAGCTAGCACTTCATCAACATCATTGCCTAAGATAAGAGTTATAGCCTTGAGTGATCCTCCCAAAATCAAATATTTGACTAGACCCTAAACCTAGCTATCTTGGCTCCCAACCTTACTGAAAGCATAAATATCTAAAAATATAAATAAAATGAATAAAAATACAAATAAAAAAATGAAGCTTTCATACAAAAGTGATTGAAATAACCTCCATTAGGGCTATAGATTCATGGTTGACAATGGAGCAAGGTCATGAGTGGAGCTAAAAATATCTTTGTTGGGGATATGGATGTCTAGCTGATAGGAGAGCAATGCCCAATCCCTCCTCAAGAAAAACCATGATTCATAATGAATGTTTAGTGTACACTAGGATAGTATAACTGATTAAAAGTAGGAAGCTAAATATTGCTTCTTGAATCCTATGGAAAATAGTAAGTGGAATTAAATCACACACATAGCTAAGGTATGTCCTTATGTTTGAACTCAAACCCACAAGTGCATGTTTTATTTCAACCCTAATTGTATCTAGATAGTAGTTTTTTTAATCAAGTGAAATGATGACCTCAATTTTTGTCTGAACTTAGAGTCTGGAAGTTCTAACATATTGTTATATTTCCCCTAGAAGTTTTTATTTTTTGGGATAAACACACCCCCTTTTTATTTTGGGGACCCTTGAGAAGTATTTGTGCCCAAGTTTTGAAGCATCTGAATAAAGTCTTTAATAGAATTTGAAGATCATCCACTCTATTAAAGAATAGGCTCATGTGATTTAATTCTCTTATTTCAGACTAATCCTGCTAACAAGGTTACATGAGTCATTTTGCAGCTTCTATGGAAGATTTAGGGTTGTGTTTAGAAACCTTGGGTGGCCCTTGATTCAAATTCAAATATTGGAAGGATCTAAGTTTTTAAGAACCAATTTAAAATAATCTATAAACAAAGGGTTTGCATAGGTTTAAGTCAAATTTTCATAACATAACTGAAACACTTATTTGTGTCTTTCCCCTTTTTTTCCTAAGTTGTTTGGGTCTAATCTAGCGTAGTTCCATGATGTCCCTTTTTACATTACATAACTTAGCTTATGTCATTAATACTAAGGTCCCAATAATTATCTCAAACTTAGTATTGATCCCTTATGATAAGTGCTTTTATTTATGTCCTTATGTCTAACCATTATTTCTTTCACTCTTGTTAGGATCCTATGATTGATGCTTGATTGATATATTTGATCAGACGGAGTGTCCTAACTGAAAGGATTTAGATTAAATAATGTGCACCATGATAGATCAACAATAATAACTCACTCACTACATTTGATCCAAAGGTGTAAGGCATGGGAGGAAAAGCCAAAAATATCATAAGGTGTAGAGTACTAGATGCATGGTAACTTAATTATCAAAAGGAAGAATTAAATAGGGCCACCTAATAAAGGCATCTAATTAATTACCAAACCCCCCTGCATGGATCAATAGATATTACTATCTCACTAGATTTGATCTAATGGCATGAGGCCCAAGTGGACTTTTTAAAGGCATCCTAGGCTCTTAGGAATGATGCATGTCACATTTTCATTTGAGCCATGATTGGCTAGGAAATTGATGGAAATCACTCACTCACTGGATTTGATCCAATGGTTTAAAAGGCCCAACAACTTTTCAAAGATTTATGAGCTCAACATTTGGCTAATACTTGACCAAGCTAACAACTAACAAGAGATATGTAGCATAGGAAAAAAATATGACGGTACCAAGTGTCATGGCCAAAATCCTAGAGATCATTAGACTAATAAAAGCTAAGGATTTGGATTTAGATTGATGGATTAAGCTTGCTCACTGGATTTGATCCAAAGAGATGAAATAAAAGAAATATTTTAAAAGCCAACAGCTAGTATCCAAATGACACTTATGAAAATTATCATAAAAAGCCTAGAGTGATGCCACATGGACTCCACATAAGCATAAAAGGTCAAAATAGAAGATATTCTAAACTCAAAAATTCAAGTGTATAAATAAAAAGGGTCTCCATCAAATCCAAAACATGTATTAATTTTAAGTTTGAATATCTCCTACCATTAAAGCTTTGAAACCTAAAACCTCTATAAAAAAGACCTAAATCAATTCAATCAATTATATTTCAATCAAGATAGCATAATTGTGCTCTTGATAATGAGTGATATAGTAAGAACCCTTGGTAATATAGTGTAGGAAATTTAGTAACATAAAAAAATGTCACTAGCAAGTATTAATTAAAGATGAATGTTGAGTTTTATCTAACCTATGACAATGAAGGAAGTATTTTCAAGGATATAGTGCTGGACCTGGTAGCCCTAAATATCCATGGAGTGAGGAATTGGTCTTAATTATTCTTCATGATAGACAAGTTACAACCTATCTCCTAGGAGGAAAGGAAGAATTCCATAATGAATCAAAGGTAATGCAATGCCATGGTAAAACTAGAGGTAATGCACTATATTGATGTCCTTGTACCCATATTTATTAATTGTAGGATAGATGGTGAATGGACCATATAGGAGGGTAGTTCTAAGAGGGTGGAATTTATCTCTACTATGGCCTTTAAAACTTATTATAAGTTTCCTTTACCCTATCTCAATTTCAATGACATGAGAAACATGGCTAACGCCCAAGACCTTGATTCATTCCTCACACCCTAGTTAATCTAAGGACCCCATGTCTTCAAAACCCTAAATGGCATGATTCCCATTGTAAAATTTAGGGAAGGCATTATAATATCCATGACCCTATTGAATTAAGACTTTGGTACCCCTTCCACCACATATGTAAACAAAGTTTGGGTGTCCCATGTCCACTTCATGATAGAAGAGAAATTAACCCTTCCAATAAGAGACCTAATTAGCTTATTCTTTGCTAAGTAATTCATAGCCATCAAAATATGGACCTCTAAGAAATTATATATGATGTATTATCTATTATATTCCATTCTAGCCTCTATATCCTTCCTTGGCATTAGGAATTGGTCCCCTAATGGTAGAACCACCATTTCTCACCACTATTCCAAATTATGCACATTCAAGTACAAGAACCACATGCAATTAATCTATGATTGTGTTTTATTGGCCATATATGAATCCATCATAGTATTTCCTATGACAAGAGTGCATCCCCTTATTAAGAGATAGATATAAAACATGGGGGGTGTATGGTATTATCAAGAATTCACTATCATTAGGATAGAGGGGTCCTAACCCAACCTTATAGGCTACCAATCCATGTCCCCAAAAATATTTTTGAGCAAGTTATTACTTCCCAAATAACCTATGGTGAAGATGAGGTATGTAAAGAGAAGAGGAAAGGCCAAATCTACCCCGTACCATTAGATATTAGGAAGATTATAATCAAATATTGGAAGAAGTTGGAAATCATGGTAACAAAGGAATTCTATTGATTTCCAACAAGATGAAATTAAGATGTGGGACCCTAGGGGTAGAGTGGTTAACCAAATTAAGGAGATAAATGTCCTTAAGATTTAATATTAATATAATCTAGGTGTCGTGATGACATCTCTATTAGAGAATTTTTTTTGAGGAAGTGCTCTCTAGAATCAAAAGATAAAATATCAAGTTAGAACATAGATTGATCAAGGATAATAAGTCTACATGGGATATATGGTAGTTCAATCCCTTACAATATCATTTGTTGCTAGGACCATATAACACCACTCATGAGGATCCATCTATTTAAGGTCAACCATCTAAACCTTGACCTCACTAGTAGGAGCCTCAAGATGAAAAACCTCAAGCTAAATATCTTCAAAATGGAAAGGATAAAGGCAAGGATAAAGTTGGAGAAAATATATTGGAGCACAGACCTAGGAAAGGTCCCTCATCTACAAAACTCCCACAAAGGCCACCTTTTTCCATGGAATTTGTTGACATGATATCTCTTAAGCCATAAGAGACATTAGAGGGTGACCTCATTGATATAGAAGTAACATATGGTTTAGATAGAGAATGATTTCCCTCTAAAAAAATAAGAAAATAACTAGTTCTATTGGAAAAGGAGAAAATGAAAGAGTCCTTGGTTCTTATGACTCTAAGGAAGAATCCTAGGTTAACCTTTACTCACCCTACTAGTGAAGTCAACCTCTTTAGTGATGAGAGTCTAATCCATGGACCACTCATCCTTGACTGGTTCATCTATGGGAAGTTGCAGAAGATCACATCCATCTCTCCTTCATGGGCCTTGATATAGGTTGGCTTGACAATACATGATAACATCAAACCATGGATCAAGGACATGGTGGAAAATCAAGAAGAGAGAAGAATACAAATTTGACATATTCAGGAGAAATAGAAAATTGACACCTGAGGAGCCTTTGGTAGTGAAATTATGGATCCCCCAAAGTTAATGAGGCTACAGATTAAATTCAAATTCAACCCAAACATGGGAGGATTGGAAAGGATCACTAGAAGGATAACCATGGTTGGCCTAGAAGAATTCACCTTTAAAAAGTTGGAATAATTCATAGAGCTAAACCCTATTGTTGGATAATAGCTTGGAGAAACTCCCATCCATGAGGAGGATGTGGAAATCTTAATTGAGGCTCAATATCAGTAGGCTAGGGCTAATATCCTAGGATTAGTATAAAGAATTAAGAACCTAAATAAGGAAAAAGAGAATTTGCAAACTCAAACAATTCTCTTAGTGTTAGATTTAATGATTAAAATTATTGAGGAGTAATTCCATGACATGTTTAAAGCACTAAAGTCTATGAAATTAAGGTAGGATGTACTGGAAAACTAGGCCACCTTAGCTAAGGAGTTGGTTACTCAATGGAAAACTTATAAATATAATATTTCCCAACTTCTTAATATCCAATTTATGAAGCCAATACCAAAATTTAAAGCCATCAACATGGGGTACCTAAGTGCCATTTTAGGAATTGTTGTAGACAAGTTCCAAGCCTTGAGTGCTTGGCATACTAAAATGGAAGAACATATTGAGGAGGATAAAGAGCTCATGGGAAAAATTTAGAAGCTCTTAGGATATATGCTCAAGGATCCAACACAACCCACTACCTTAGGGATTATTAGTGACGAGGAATTCTAGCACAAAGCCACTTTGGTGACTCAAGAAATCAAGGGTAAAAGTCATGGAAAATTAAGTCAAGATAATAACATAATATTAAAAATGATATTCAATGTAGGGGAGATTATCAATGAATCTAGATGTAGTAAGGAATCATTGGTTATGAATGGCAAGGATTTTGATGAGCTAGCTGATCAAAAAGAGGAATGTATCACAAGGCCTATCGTAGACTTGGGCTCAATGGATGAACAATATGAGAAATCTATGAGTATCCTTCAATAGCAAAGTGCACCACCTCCAATTTCCTAATTATGGTTTACGTAAGAGGTAGCATATTATTTTGTAAAGGCATACACTAGTTTGTTAGCGTGATTACCTCTAAGTTAGCATGATTGTAAAAGGCATGTGTATCCTAGTTTGTTACAAATATAACTATATTTATCTTTGTACACCTATATTTTAGACAGACTGGTATACTGCCTAGATTTTCTATAAAGGCATGTATTACCATTTGTAAAAGGGAAAAACTTTGAGCTATTTTTTATACCACTTTTAATAAATTAATATAAAATCTCAAGGAATTCTATAGGAATTATCTAGGTTGATGTGTTAGAATTTCTAAGTTTCTTAATTTATTGTCTATGTTTGAATATGAATAGTTTTTGGAAATATTGAGTTAGATCATTAATTATAGGGTTGATAACTTGTGTAATGCTAGGTTAGTTGAATGAAATTGAGTTTACTTCATTTTATTTACTCCACAATAAATATGTGCATTATTTATCTAGATGTGGTGTGAAACTTTAAAAGTAAATCCAATTCTTACTTGTATTGTCATCCTATCTTTAGAATTAGGCCTGTTTTGTAGTGAACCATGATCTTAGGATACTTTAAACTATATTATGGTTAAGATCATACTTGGTAGTTCTTGAAACATTTTAAATATGTTCACAATCAAGAATCAACGATCACCATTTCTTTCTTACTCTACCCTTTCCTTTTACTCTATATTTAAACAACTCACTTTAGTTTAAATCATTATTCATAACCATTTAGTTTAGTCATAGTTAATATCTAGACTGATTTGTCAAAATTAATATCAAGATTCATAAAATAAGGCACCAAGATGGCTCCCAATCATCAAACTTTATAAATATTGTGGAACAGTCTATGTTATTTTGTTGTTATTTCACCACAAGCATCTTATTTGCCAAATACTTACAACTCATGCCTTGAATCCTTTAGATCATAAAATGAGAATTTTTATTTAAAACTAAGATCACTATGGTACATTTATAAGCATCAATAGATACATTGGTCATACCTATAAAAATATGTCTACTTTATGAGGATATATCTAACTTAAACCTTAAAACTGGACCAACAATGAAATATAAAGCAATCCTCATGAATGAAACTTAGCCTAAAGGAGGTTAAAAATTTAAAAATGATAAGCCTCCTACTTTATATATTTTTATAATTATAGGTGAATTTTATTCACAATTATATGATTGATATCGGTGTTAGTACCTCTGTAATGCATAAGCAAGTGGATAGTAAACTAGGTCTAAAATACCAGACAATCACCAAAGGAGATTTATAATTAGATGGGACAAACACCAAGACTATATGCATCATAAAAGTTATGAACTTAATTTTACATTATTTCCCATATTTTAAATTCACCAAGATGATGTTGTGATAGATATACCACCCCACTTTTCACTATGTCTATTTAGGTAGTTCACAACCAAGATTTTGGGATACATATCATCATATTGGTCTTACATGGTGTTTAGTACTATGTATGACACCAAAGTCAGTATATAATTAGAACCAATATTTAAGAGTCACATTAAACGTTATGTTCCTAAATTATCCAATGTTAATTACACTATTCTTGATAAAGGAGACCTCCAATTTGATCAAAAACCAACATCATTTCTTGAAGGCATACCTGGCCTCTTTCTTGATGAGTGAGGAACTAAGCATCATGAATGTGATCCTTATATGTTCATATAATAAGGATATTTTAGATTATATTACTTACATGAATAAGGTTATTTCAATTCATATTTGGTGAAGCCGAGTGAACCCATGGATAGTCTATGGTAGTTATTCTTTGATGGATCTATAAGCAAAATTGGTGTAGGATGTTATGTAACGTTGGTGTCTCCCTCTAAATAAAGGAACTATAATACTTTCATATTTTAATTCAATTTTACTTGTAATGCATCAAAATATGAAACACTTGTACATGGCCTTCAATGGGTTAGGAAACTAAGAGTAAAGTATCTACAAGTTTTTGGTGATAATGATCTAGTTATTCATCAAGTAAAGGTCCAAAATTTAACAAAAATACCCTTGTTAAAGTCCTATAAACATAATGTATGGGATATTATAGATGATACTAAATATTTTAGTATACAAGTTATTCCAAGATAAGATAATAACCATGCTAATAGGTTGGTTGTAGTTGGATCTCAGTTTGATATCCCCAATGATGTCAATAGTTCAATATGTCAACCACATGTCAAGGTAGTATTAGAACCTTCAATTCTTGATAATGATGTTAATTTGAAAGTCTTTGAGAATGAAAAAAATATATCATACTTTCTACAAGAAAATTCTAAGTTATATTTAAGATAAAACAAACCAATCTACATTAAAAATATGGTGATTAGATTGTATATGTAAGGTCAAAAAAAATTCCTAAATGTCTAGTGACACTTGAAATAATTTTCAATTATGATGATAAAATGAATAAGGAGAAGATAAACATATATACAAATCAATAAAATTATGAAAGGATCACCATATTTAAAGACAAACTTATTGCACATGGAAAGGTTTGTAATAAATAAGAAATACTTGCATTCATTGAATTGTTAAAGGAGTATGTTGATATATTTATTTGGGAGTATAGTGATCTCAAAGGTTTTGACCCTATCCTAGATCAACACAATATAAAGCTAGATATATATTCCATACCAATAAATTAAAGGAAAATACCTATTAACCTAAGGATATATCCCTTAATGAGGAATGAATTGACTAAGTTGATAGATTCTAGCATCATCTTCCCTATCAAGCACTCATCTTGGGTTGCCAATCTAGTCCTTGTAAAAAATAAGAATGGAAAGATGAAATTGTGTGTGGGCTTTAGGGACTTAAATAGAGTCTCATTAAGAGATCTATATAATTTTCATTCCATGTAAAAAATATTGTAGATGTTAGTAGGTTATGGGTGTTTCTCTCTCCTTGATGGTTATTCAAGGTACAATCAGATTTTGGTACAAGAGGAAGGCCAACATAAGATAACCTTTACCATAAAATGGGGCACATATGCATACAAGAATATGGATTCCAAAGAGCCATCGATATGGCATTTTTAGGTTTGATAAATTGGACAGTGTTGATTTACCTTAATGATATCATTTTTTTAGCTAAGGATGAAAATGACCATTTGACTCATCTTAGATAGATTTTAAGAGGTATAGATAGTTTGGGATCTTTCACAATCCTAAAATGTGTATATTTGTAATCCATGAAGGTAAAATCTTGGGACACATTTTCTCCAAGAAAGGTATCTCCATAGATCTTATCCTTGTCATCACCTAAACACAAGAAAGCGCTGAAAAGTTTCTTTATAAAAATCAAAATCATTATTAAATTCATACCTAATTTTCTTAATATAATTAAGCCTATAACATTCATGTTGAATAAAAATTATATTTTAAGTTAGACTAAAGAAGGAAGGGATAATTTTGGATCCATCAAAGAAGCCATAACTCAAGATCCAACACTTGTAAATCCTAATTTTATGAAGCACTTCACTTTGTATGATTTAGGAAATGATGAATTCATCTTATCCATGTTGACATATTGAAATGAAGAATGTCTTGAATAACCCATTTCTTTATTTAGCCAAGCATTGGAAAACTATGAGGTAAGGTACACTTTTGTAGAGAATCAAGTGTTTGTTGTCATAAGAAGTCTTTAAAAAATTAGGCATATTCTCCTTAAGAACAAATTTAATGTAATGGTATCTCATTGAAGCATCAAATAATTCCTTTTGAGTAGATATTTGAATGAGAAAAGTGTTGGTTGGATCATTGTGGTAATGAGATATGATGTAGATATCAAGGTTACCAAGTTGGTGAGAGGCAAGGGGTTGTGTGAGCACTTAGAATAGGACTTGAAAAAGAAAAAATAGGTTGTTCTGGCACTCTAATATGAAACTCAAATAATTTTACCTTCATCTACCATGAGTTGGACAAAAGACATGATCAAATTTATCCAAATAGGTGAGTGTCTACTAGGCCTTAAAAAAGCTAAAATGAGGCATTTAATATTTTAATCCATCCCATATGTTATTTTATATGGAATATTATTTAGTAAACACCCTAATGAAGTTCTCCTAAGGTGTGTAGAGGATGATCATATTTAGAAAATATTTGTAGAATTCTATTATGGGCCACAGGTGGACACTTTTCACAAAGAACTATAGTAGAAAAGGTGATGGGAGTGGTTATTATTGTCCTAAAGTGCTTAAATACTAATATGTATGGGTGATAAAGTGTCATAAGTTTGCCTTTCTCATAGGAAAATAGAATCTTTCATCCCTCCCTCTCCATCCCATTCAAGTAGAGCAACCTTTCATGTAGTGGTTTTTGTACTTCATAGATATGATCAATCATCCTTCAATTATTGGTCATAAGTGGATGTTGAGTATAACAAACTACTTTACTAGGTGGATAGAATCAGTGGCTCTCAAGGAATCCAATGAGCCTAATGTGCTAGATTTATATGAAGGCATAATAACTATATTTGGAGTACCTTCTACACTTATCTTAGATAATTAAATGACTTTCCTTAGTACTAGGATAAGTGAGTGGGTTTTAATTCATGGAATACACTTAAGTTCCTCCTCTAATTACTATCAACAAGGGAATGTACTAGTAGAGTCACAAATAAGAATCTAAATAGATTCAACAAGAGGACTATGGAGGAAATCAAAGAACATGACATAAAAAATTGAGTACAACCTTATGGGATTATAGGATAACTCTTAAAATATCCATTAGCAACTCCCTGTACATGTTATTATATGGAAAAGAATAAAATGTACCCATCTCCCTTGAGCTACCAAATCTAAGGCTTACACATTAGCTTGACATGATGGCAAATGCCACCTTGAAGATCAAACTAGATAATTTAATGGAATTAGAGGAAATAACATACCATGCAATGCATATTATGGATTCTCACCAATCTCAAACCAAGAGGTACTCTAATAGGAGAGTATTTATAAGAATATTCTAGGAGGGTGATCTTGTACTCAATTGGGATGAATATAGGGCCAAGCGTAAAAAAAAACTAAAAGTTTGATACTCTATGGAGTGGGCCCTATGCCATCACTCATTTCAAATAAAATAATGCTTTCTATCTCTTAGGTCTATATGGAGAAGATTTATGTATCCGTTTAATGGGATACACCTTAATAATCTATATTAAGGTCATTTTCTCATAATGTACATAGTATAGTAGTTGTTTTTTTCACTAAGTACCTCTTGGAATAAGTGTGTGTCTTACTTTATTATGTGTGTCTTATTTTGTTGTGTCTATATTACTTTGTTGTGTGTGTGTTGAAGTTATATTCAGTTATTCAATTTTGTTTTAAAGGCTAATGTCATGTTCAGGTTCCATTTGGTGTCAGAGAAAGAAATGTTAAATGAATCCATTCTCAATGGGTTATTTAAGGCCACTAATATAGATGTTTATCAAATAAACTACCTATATGTCACAAAAAATGTTGGCTAATTTAGCCATCCCTAACCAAGATATGTTCAAACTAGGTATATGAGTGATCTAACCCTATAAATAATCTTGTTGAGAGTCATGTCTATGTGCCATATGTTGTTTTTTCATGGTGTCTATATCAATTTATTCTAATGTCTAAGTGAGTTTTTCTCAAGAAGGTAGGCTATGACATTTAACATGTCCAACAAATCTCTTTAATATTATCACTTATGAAATTATTTTTTAATAATTTTGGAAACTTTAAGGTTATTTTTCAAAAGTCAAGGTATGTTTGATCTATGGTGAAAAATTTGATGTGATGATCTTCCAAGATGACATGGTGATATATAGTGGATATTGGATCTAGAATCAAAGTTGGCAAGATAAAAACATTGTCATTTCAAACCTTAGCAAATTTTAAGGTATTTTTGTGGAAATTAAGGTTTCAATTTTATTTATTCTATTACTTGTTTTAAATTATCAAAGTGACTTCCATGAAGGGTATCAAATGTGAAGAGTCAACTTCATGTGTAGAGGTCAAAGGAGGTCATTTTAGGTCATTTTTTAGTAATTTAAGATCAATTTGTACCTCTTTCTACTAATACACCCAGCCAAGATGTCAATTCCACCCATTTATAATGTATACTCATATTTTAAACTTCTTTTTTCATTTCTTTAACTCCCAAACATAGCATAATGTGATGAATGGTAGGAAAGGAAAGTAAAAGAGGTTATTTTTACATGACAATATCATTGAACAAGTTAAGAAAAATCCATTTGCAATATTCTACATAGGTACATCAAGGTATTTCTCCAAATGAATATATTTATTAATCAATATGGGTCTATGAAGTGAGCATACAATATAAACAAAGGAAAAATAAATTATATGTAGCTCTCATTAAAATATTTTAAAGATAAATATTATCTTCAATACCTACCATAACCTCCTCCATTCTTCTCAATCTCAAAATAATGCTAAGATAGAGTATATAGGTCAAAAATAGGGTATAAACCACTCAAATTATCCATTAGGTCATAGGAAAAAGAACAAAGTTTAGTTTCATGATGTTAGTTTACGGAAGAGAAGATATAATAGGACCATTGCTACTATGGGTTATATGACACTACTATGCCCCACAAATTTATGTCAAAGGTTTTGATTTTTAGATCATTTACTATATGAACAATATATAATAAGTGAGTTGTATTTAAACCCTTTAAAAAACTCCTAATATCTTTGAAAACCTGTACAACACCAAACTCCAAGCAAGTAGCCATGAATCAAACCTCTATTGGTAGGAAATCTCATGTTTTGATATCTTTTAGCATGATAGATAGGGTTTATGGTATTATCAAGTGTTTTTAACTATTAAAGTGGTTGAAAATACGTATAAACATTATACTCAAGATCATATTGACCCTATAAAACTTTTAAAACCTCTTGAAAGCATCACTAAGGTCCAAGTATCAAGAAGAAAATTGAGCATACATTTTTAGCTAGCTATATATATTTTGTAAGTACAAACATGAGGATAAATTCCTAGTTTTTCTTTGGACAATAGGTTAAGAGGATTGTGATGAGTGTTAGGTACCCTAAGGGAGATGTTAAGAATGATCATATAGGTGGTCATGAGAATAAACCAACAAAAGAGGGCTAAGACTATTAAAACTACTTAAATTGCCTACAAACCCTAGGTATTGGATAAATCAAGCCTTAAGGCCATTAAGGAGTCAAATGACCTAAATAAATATTTTAATACCTTGTATAAAATGATTTAGGTGCTAAAAGAAGAATTTATAATAAAAAACTAGCATCATGATGACTTTTTCCTCTAAACACTCATCTCAAATGTAGACCAACAAACCTACAAGATTGATAAGGTCACATTCCTCACATGTGAAGTTAGTTGAGTAGGTGCATTAGGAAAAATTTATTTATGTTTTGTTAATAAGTTCTATTCCCTCCATGTTAATGATATTTTTCAATGCATCAAAGGGCATAGCTTTATAAACAATAATTTAGAAGCTAAGCACCTCAAAACTACTAAGAAACCTCTAAAATAGATTGATGAATATAAACACCTTATATATTTATCTAATACACATGATTTACCTTAGAAACCCTTTAATGAAATCTTCACACCTCATGGACACCTATTGGACAAAAAATATTGGCATGTGTGGAGGAAAATTATAGGGAAATGTCCTAAAAATTACACCTTCATACTTGTTTTTATGGTATTTAGGTAAATGATAAATTCTTGACCTATTGAAAAATATTTTTAAGCATGGGCAAAGGTTTAATGATCTTGTATCATTCATTTAAAGAGACTTCATGGTGGTATGATAGGTTTTCAAGTGCTAAACCAAGCTAAACTAAGATTGTTTCATTGTTTGATTTAAGTAAATGACTATTCATACCTTCTTAAAGTAATATAAGGAATAATAATATCTAAGTCACTCTTATATAAACTTTATGACACCCTTTTCTGAATCTCCATGTCATAAACAATCCCATTCTAATGATTATAGGCATATTGAATGGACATATGTATAGACAATGAATGAGAAAAAACCTCCACATTGCATAGGTTGTAGGTTTGAAGTCAAAGAATTTCATGTTTCCATGAGAGGATAGACTCAAAAAAGGTCCCTAAATATCTCTCATGTCCATAAAAATCTTCCATAACATGATGAACACCAACTTCTCTAAACAAACATATTAATAGTAGATTGTGCAGACCTAATGGATAGATAATCACTTGAATATGTTCTACAAGAGTGGGTAGAGATTACATGACCTTATAAAAGAAATTAAGGAGGTTGTCAAGTTATTATGGTAGTCATCAAATAAATACTAGACCTCATATTATGGGATAAATCTGTATCCACTACATTTCCTTTGGATCAAACAAGCTTAAACATGAAATTGTGTGTTCTAAGGATATAAATCACATTATTGAAGAGGTCCAAACCTCAATTCTCATCTTTATCAATATGAAAAATTCATTTAAAGAGTCAATAATGTCATATATTGATGCTAAAGTGAGTGAGTAATCCATGTGAGAAAATACAAAATGTAGTTAGATTCAAGTGTGGGTTTGTAACTCCTCAATCAAGAAAGGATGACAATTTCAAGATAACAAAGATGAATCATTGAAGACAATGAATAAATCCCACTCCACTCTTAAGAGAGAATCATAAAACATGTCACACTCATGTAAAATAAGAATATAGGACTATTTTCTTACCTCTCATTGATGTATAACTAATTTCATGATTGGATGATAGTCATTATGAGCTTATCCACATCCACCTTCTCTTTCTTCTCTCAATTATTTTATGTATACTCATGAAAATTACATGGAAATAATCCTATATATATTTAAGGTGAATCACTACCAAATTTTATATTGATTATTACCTTTTAAGTGAATATAAGTTGATCTATGCCTTTTCCATCTTGCATCTAATATTTTTATGTTGAATTGTTTATGAATAGTATTGATAGTGTTCAAATTCCTTGTATTTATCCTCTTCATTATTTACTCTTTATGAGTAATTCATATTCTTTCCAATCATATTGTGTGTGCCAAGTAGTTTTTTAAAGGTTAAGTGTGGATAAAATTCACTAATGTCTACTTCTAAACCACTTGATCATCCCTCTTGACTGATGTATTAGCTATAACCTCCATATTGAAATACTCATGTTGGATGAACTATTTAGAGTTATGAAATTATATTTAAGTATTGTTTTAGTACATAGTATAAATAATATAAAATCATAAGAGACCTATAATTTGGCACATCACCCCTTTATTCCATATATTTCAACTTTTTTCTCCCTTTTCCTTGTAGTTTGAGTAGGTGTGGTATTATTTTTAGGTGTAGCATCAAGGGAGACAACCTTATATGGAGATTGAATCCACATTGTAGGCCACCCATAACCTAAGAGTGTTTCCATTTTTTCAATTTAGTGAGGATAACTTAAACACCTCCTCAAATGGTGCAACTCAAAGTGACAATAATTTATTAAAGAGTGGAAACCTAGATTCAATCTAAATAATGACTCAATGGAAGAGGCCCCTCTCTAGATTACTATCCTAGACTTACCACTATAATTATGGAAAAAGGAGGTATTAATGGGGATATAAAAATACATTGGCCAACCCATAGTTCTAGATATAGTGACTAAGTAGAAAAATAGGTTAGTTGGATCCTATTTTAACACATATGTGCAAACTAATAAACCATTACTTAGATATAAAGTGATAAAGTTCAAGTATGAGAGGTGGAGACAAGAGATAGAGCATGAAAGGGAATATATATATAATTCTTATAATATGTTGGGACAAAAATCCACATAAAGCCAAAAAATATCCTAGAAATAAGGTGGCCAAATAAGGGGAAATCCTAAAAAAAGGGGGCATACAACCCTTGAGAATAATTTTGAAGAGATAAAACCAAATTAAAAAGTGGAAAATCTAGATTTATCTTTCTAGATAGAATAACCATTTTAGGGTATCTTAAATAACTTAGAAGGAAATAAAAAATAAATCTATCTAGACCATCAATTCAAGAATGGAATCTTAGAGGTGGAGAGATATTTTATAGTATTAGTTTTGATTTTGAAGGAAGAAGCAATCCAACCTTCCCCACAAAACACATTCATGGTCTTTTCACCACTATATATTATGAAAATTTTGGTCATAGAATATCTAGATCAAAAAGTCTCTAAAGAGGTAGCAAGCAGTTCTTAGAGAACCTTGAAACATGATAAGTTTTTCTAAAGCATTAAAAAATGAAGTTCATTAACCATGAAATTAAAAAAGGGATGAACAATCTCAAAATTTTTGATAAGATTTTTATAACTAAGTATGGTAAGAATTTTTATCTTGCTTGGCATTAAAGGGACTGAGGTATTTTTACAAAGAGATGGGGAGATGTTTTGGAAGAATTTTTCTTATGTGTGGATTTAGTTTGAAGGGTTTTATTGAGTTAAGAAATAATGGGAAAGTCATAAAATCTAAAAATGGAATATTTTATTTTATGGATTATTCTCAAGATGAGGGATGTTTATTTTTGGAATATTAAGGATCTTAAAAAAATCATATTTGAAATGGGGTATTTTAAATTAGACCTTTGGGGTGAGAATAATTGTGATTGGTCAATAAAAATTAAGATGGGAAGCAATTACCAATTTAGGATGTAAGGAATTCTTATGTTCCTAGATAAATGATAAAAATGGTGATGTATGAATCCTTCTCTTGTAATAATTGTTGGATATATATACCAAATTAGTTTTAATTTTGGAGGAAGGTATATTTCCATTCTCCTATGGGATATTATTTTTCTTCAAGAAGGAGTATTTTATCTTATATGTAAGTAATCATTGTATTACATGGGAGGATGTATGAAAAATTAGGGAGGATTAATTATTTTAATACCAATCATGTTTATAGGTTTATCATACTCTTTTCCTTTTTGAGTTCTTCAAACTTTGAGTTAGGAACTACATCTTCTATCAAAATAAATAAAATGGGTGGAATTCCTAACCAAGTCGAACTAGTGTCTTATGAAGATGTTGAGGAAAAACCCATAGCATGGAACATCCTAAGATAAGGTGGTCTCACTCCATTTATGGAAGGCATTATGGGATATTATCCCATTTTTTTTTATATCTCACTCAATCTTGGAAGAATGGAGTTTTGAGAATGCATGGGTTTATGATAAATGTGTTGAGGGAAAGTATTGTGAAATACATAGGTATGTTTTACAAGGGCCTCAACTTATTTAAGGATTAAATGAAGACATTTGAGCTTGTTTTAAAATTTTAAAACTCCAAGGAAGAAGCCCTAAAAACAAAAGGTTCTTAAGGGAAGATAAACCTTTCAAATGGCCTAAAATATGTTTTTAGTTGATGAGGTATTTGATCCTTGAAGGCAAAATATAGTTGGTGCACTTGCATCATTTCCTTTTAGTGAACCATTTTTAAAATATATATGATATGAGATTATCATTATACCTATTAAGGTCCTTAGAGATCATGGTTGATTCTTTAAAAAATGATAATTGAGTTGTTATCATTCATCAATCTCTCATATTCTTGCTAATGAGAGAGGCTCTTCTTTTGATGGACAAATGTGTTGGGTTCATTATTGAAAGAAGTTATAATGACCCATAAATAGTCATTATTATAGTTATGATTTTAGTTTTAGATTATTCTTATCATGATTTCATGCATAACCTAGCCTAATATTTAAAAATAAAGGGTTTTAATAACTATAAAAGAAGTAAGTGAATGTTGTTTATTTCTAATGATGAAGAAAGTGATGGTTAGGAGCTCAAGGAAGAGAATTTTCCCATGGAGAACCTTTATCCTCATTTTATAGACTAATATTTAAAAGGGAATAAGGATTATTTAGCTAAAGGACCAAATATTAAATGTAATAATGTGGTATTTATTGACTCATTAAAGAAACAATTGAAAGCTTTTGAGGGGAGTCTATTGAGATAGGTGGGAGATGAAAAGGTTGAGAAAAAAATCAAAGCAATCAGGTAGTGTATCATATTATTTATTAGGTATATTATCATGGATTTGGATTATATTAAGGATATTTAAACCATTTTTTACCCCAAAATATAGTCTTTTCAAAAAGAGAAACATAAGGATCACTTTGAACATAAATAACTGAAGAGGATTAATAAGGACAAGTCTCATGTAAAGAAGAAATCTATGTTGGAGGAGATCCAAATTCTATCTAAATACTTGGAGGGAAATAAAAAAATGGAATTATCATGTAAATTAACTATATTAAATACTAAGAATTTGGAGGAAAATAATTATTAAAAGGTCTAACTCCCTTGTGGGCTTTGTCTTAATTTTGTTCCTATTTAGTTCACGAATTGTTTTATAGTTTTGTAGTTTTGTGGGCTCCTAGTTATTTCTTTGTTGTCTTTTGGATAGTTTTGAATGGATTTTTAGTTTCTCCCCCAAAGGATGAAAACTCTTGTTTTTTCCTAGATACTGGTTCTGGTTCACTTCATTAATATTTTTTAATGGTTTTGGGTCCTTAAAACCCAATTTTTACCTATATCTAAAAAACATTGTAAGGCATAGAATTATTTGATTAAACATACAAATCATTTCCTTATTGTATATTCATTATTAAGTTAAATCTTACCAAGATCAATATTTACGCTATTTAATTAGTGTTAATTTCTTTTTAATCTAGTGTATGACTAGTGGAAGAATGTATGGATGGAAAAGGAAAATTGACTTCTTGAATTTGAAGCCTATTGAATTATTTTTTATCATGATAAAAAATTATAGTAATATAAATCACTATCATTAAAATATTAATCATCATCATGATCATACTTATAATATTAATTTCCTTCACTAACATATGCATATTCTTCATATACATAAGCATTGTTATTATGCACACAAGCCTGATCATCTATAACTTGGTTTGTCCATTAATTAGAATAGTTATAATGCATGCCATGGGTTAATGATAATGGTATATATATTTATACCTATTAGGGTTTTTAGGATTCATACTTATGTAAAATTTACCAAACCCTAGGATGACAAGGAATATAAGCACAAAGCCTACTCCTAACATGAGGGAAACCATATAAATCTAGGTTTTGGAAATGGAGACCCTAATAAAGATGCAAATTATGAAAGAGGAATTATAAATTAGATATAAAAATTAAATATAAGTAAAAAAAATTTAAACTTATTGATTTAAGGAACAAACCCTAAAATAACCTAAGGTTTTATATGTTTTATATAACTAATGAGTTCACCGATATGTTATATCTAATTGTGGATTTAGGTTATCTAAATAAGACAAACCTATGTAATTATTAGATTGCACAAGATATAACATTCCACATATAAATTTGAGTTAACAATTAGAGTATTATAATTTACTATTTATATAAACACTCAAATAACTGGGTATTTATCTTTTTTAGGTTTCTATTGTGTGTTATGTTTGGTTAAATATGCTTTTTAGGGGATCTGTGTTGGCTTAAATCAAGAAAAAAAACTATGTACACTAAAAAGGATAAGTTTGGTGATTTTTTTATGAATATGACAAGATAACAAAATATACAAAGGACTAGAACCATATATGAAATTTACATAGGTTTGTGATAATTTGGATCACTATGCATATTCCTACAAATGTCTTGTGTATTTTCGAATACCTTTGATCCTATGTAAATAGATTTTTTTCCTTCATCTTTCTCTAAAAATATAACATGTGATCTTGATACCAATGTTACCTATGAAAATGGGTTATTTAGTTGGGTTATACTAACCTCAACTAATCCCTAGTGACTGTAGTAACTTATATCTAATCATGAATACTTGATCATGTCTATTTTACATTTTATCATTTTTACCCTTAATTAACTTGTGCACTTAATTGGTACCTATTTTTATACTTCATAGTATCCTTAAAAAAATATAGGACCTATTTTTATCCTAATAACATCATCTATGGCATATATAAATGTTCTTATTACTAAAAACACCATATGCATTTATATGTCCTATGTCAGACCCAAATTTCAAAACTTTCCCCTAGGGGACAAGATTTCCCAATAGGGAAAATAGTGTTAAATGATATTTTCCATATTCATCATTCCTATGATTCTCTTTCCAATGGTCACATTTTTTATTTTGACCCTTAGTTCATTTTTCATGTTTGTATTCTTATTTGTATGTTGTCATCCCTTTTGAATTGTCATAAAGGCACACTCAAGTCACTTATTAGACAACTTGGAAATTTAAATCTAGAGGCTTATATACACAATTGAACATTTATGAAAAGTTCCACATTATTACCAATTTTGGTTCTAATCACCTCAAAAAATCCTTAGTCAAGTTTCAATATAATTTTATGAATCCCCACCCAAGCATGATCATGTGTTCAAACTTATTTTAGTTGCTTTCATATTGTAAAGGGACATAATTTCATTAATCACTTAGGTGGGATAAATACATTAGGATTTATTTCCTTCCTTAGTGTTGATTAATATGGTTAAACACCAACTCCAAGTGTCTGGGGATGTTTAGGCCCAAACCTATCATAAAAGGAATGATTTCTTGCAAGAAAGCCTTCCTTAAGTTCTTTACTACTAGGTATTGGTATGAAGGGTAGCTTAGTGGTATTCAATGAAACTAACTCTATATGATGGGATGAGATATACATGTTATGAGACTAGATTATTCCACCACTAATCTATTCAACAATGTTTAAATTGTGATGGACTACATTCATCAATCATGATTTAAAATTACAAGTGTATTGTTATTAGTCTTAATCTAACATAGTGGTAAAAATAAATATAAAAATAAAGGTAAAATGGAATAAAATTACCTACTACAATAAAAATGAATCTAAAGTGTTTGATTGAACAAATATCATAAAAACCTATCTTTAGTTGAGCTAGACCTAGAATAACTCTAGCTAAAGGATGGTGAAAGAGTCTAGGGAGACGTTAATAAGAGGAAATTAGACTATAACCACCATAAAATTGTGTAATAAATAGATGAAATCCTCCACAACACTTAGAATATCAATATATTTATTGTTAATTAGTAATGGTGAGATTTAGAACAAGCATTCAACTACAAATTTTATTTTCATAGCATCAAGGAAAACACTACACTAGGAAAGCATGAAAAATACTTGGTCTACTAACTATGATGAATCCAAACATGTTTAATATAAAGGGATCCAACCCTTATTACAATGCAATATCTAATATTATATATACCTCTAATTCCATGGAACACCTTCTCAAATTTTCATTTCCCACTAAAAAGTTAGTTACAAGTAATCATCAATGTGATTGGATATGGTAGTTAATATTATTTTAGACATGCAACCTCAATCATGCCCTTGTAGATATTGAATTTAACTCTAATAGAATAGGGTTATTTGGATTTATTTGGGATTTTTATTTAAATGTGTTTCATGTAGTTAAGTGCCATGTTTCTTGAAGGCTAAATTTTTATTACATTTTTTTCTTGATCCCAATGAACACATCACACACATGATTCATGAATTTTTCATTATTTTATTTAAATCTACCCCTTTTTATAATTACACTAACTACAATGCCTTGAATTACATTATTTGTCATCATGTTGTTGAGAAGTAACTTAATTTTGTTATTGAATTGGATGTATAGTCCCATATTAGCTTTTGATAGCTAGATTATCCATCAATATTAGTCCCTTAATATTATAAAATCACCACTACCACATAGACCCTTCTCAACTTCACATTCTTTTTCCTTCACTATGTTTCATGACTTTTCCCATCAGGTCTAACTTTGGCACTTGGCAATCTATTAACACTCCCAAGATTTATTCTATTGTCTACCTCTATCATTTTCATGGCCACATGGCTTCTTCTTAGTAATATTTTTCTCTCCATGCATTTTTCATAATACTACCAATGCCCTGAGCTCCAAGGTTGATGTTTTAATTGCTTTAAACTATTGAGCTTTTGATAGAGTGCCACATGGAATCTTATCAAGGTACTAGGGCCATGGGCCTTTACCAATGCCAATAAAATATTTATATTCTAGGTTAATACATTAATTACCCTAAGTTTATGAGTTTTTTTAGCTCTCGAGTCTTTTTTAATGCCTTGAATCTTTCATGCTCTAAGATTCTGGGAGGGTGCCATATGTTGTTTCCTTAGGGCCCTAGGGTTTTAAAAATAATTAATAATTTTTTCAAAAATATTTGGATTTAAATACATGCATGGAATAACCTTGGAGTTCAAGAATATTTTTAAAACCTATGAGAAAATGAGAAAATCATCTAAGTAAAGATTTTCAAAAACACTAAGTTTTGCCAAGCAAATTTTATGTGAGAAGAAATCATTTAATATAGAAATTGAAACCATTAATTTGAATAAATATAAGTTTTAAGACAAAAAATTCAAATAAGTGAATACTAAAGCATTCTAAAATGAAATAAAACTTCATAGTCTTAAAATAAACGAACAAGTTAGACATTAATGTTCATATATGAAAGCTTAGACTAAATTGAACAAAATGTAAAGGCATTACAAATGAGCACGAATAGTTATTTTTATCTTATCATCTAGTAAACTACTAGTCAAGATGAGCTCAATATGAAAAATGATAAAAATCTCATAAAATATGATTATATAAGAAGAGAGGATCCCCATTTTTAGTTTATAAATGGGGCATGTTGATGAAGGCAACAATAAATGGTGACCACTATTGGTAGATACTCTTGAGTATCTAAAAAATACATAATATCTAATTCCTACATCCAAAAAACAAATATTAGCTATAAATTATTGACTTAGATAAAATTATAAGGATAAAATTACTAACTTATACCTCAACATGTTTCATACTTAGCTCCAATCCCATTTAAGGTCATCTATGTGTGTGATCAAATTATTAATTCATCATGTTTTCATGCACACTTAATATTTTATATTTTTATAAATGATCAAAACTTATAAAAGGAAATATTTAAATATTTTTCACGGTATAATGTTATGGACATTTATGTACTACTAGATAAACATCCATAGTCCTAATTAAGATACCTTTGGTCCCTTCAAAAGGCCTTGCTCCATTTCTAGCCAAGTTATAAATCCTACGGTGGAGGTTAATAAGATCACCCTTTCAAGGAATATTTTTACATTTTGTATTTTTTATTAATTCTTTGGGAAGGATACTTTATTTTTATATCTATTGAATATTGGTGACCAATCCATGGGTTCAATAAATATCATAAAATTTGTGATCAATTAAGATGACCCAAAAAATGATAATACTACATTTTATTTAGATAATTCAATTAAGTGTATAAATGGATTTAAACAATAAAAAAAACCTTTATAAATACACACATTATATTTTGAATCATTGGCCTTTAAAAATATGAAAATTCACAAGCTAATAATAGCAATTCATGTAAGTGTTAAGGCAAGGTTTTCATTCATGTTCCTGAGTGTTATTGATGTTATTCATGAAACATGCCTTTCATTTAATTTATTTGACTGATGGGGGGACCTAAAGTAAAATAGAGGACTAGGCAAAACAAAACAAAACAAGAAATGAAAACTAAACTAACAATAAGGGACTGAAAGGAAAAAAGTATAAAGCAAACAAGAAAGGCAAAGATAAATTATTCACAAACATTTTCAAGAAAGTACATGTTTGAAACTAGCTAGACACCTATTTATTTTCAATATTTTGAGAATTAAAAGGATAAAATTACTTTATTCTATTTTTTATTTTATGTTTGTGGACACCATCCCATAAATATTTGTTTATGTTCTATTCATGAAATCTAAGCAAACTATGACTATAAAATTTTGCATTATGTTTGTATCTATATTTTAGAAAGCATGAGGGATATGGTTTGGGAAATACTGGAGCCCACATATTAAAATATGGTAAGTAATATGTTTGGTTAACAATACATACTAGAATATATTGCATATCCAACCTAATGGGGATATCCTCTTTGTTGTAGCCAATAGATAAATCAATTGTGAGATAATATTGGACTATAATGGATGTTTTAAAAGCATCCTCTTGGTTATCTTCATTTTCAAGAAGGTATGGGAGTGGTTATTCCCATGTTAAATACCTTATGGATTTATCACCTATGGTTGAAGTGTGTGGAGAGTTGGGTTGAATGAAATCATCTTCAACTCACATATCCCTTGGCATGACTTCTTCATTCAAGCCACTATGTTTATGATATTATATTTATATCTTAACCATATCTATTTACTTGGACATGTAATATGTTTGAATTAGGAAATTAGGGATGGTTATGGTGTCATCTAAGGAACTCATGAGTTCCTTATTTTTCTTTAACTTAGTCATGGAGAAGAACTCTTATTCATTCAATCCTTAATGTTCTTGATCTTATTCTCCCACTTTGACTACCTGTACTAACAAGAAGGACATATGGAAATCATATTTAATTAGTTCAAAGGTAAGGTTGGATTAAGGGGAAGGATCATCAATCTTGATTTCCTCCAACTTGTTCCCTTAAATGGATATTCCCCTTCTTCTTGGCACAAGCAATGTAACATGATGTTGATTTCTTATTTTATTTCATTCCCTTATAATGATATAGGGAAAGTCACACCACTACCATAGAAATACTAATTATTTTGGACTAGATTGTTGAATGTATGAGTAAGATCATATGCTATAGATACAATATATGTGTAATATGAATATGCCTCATCTATCTTTTCTAGTCCTTTTAATTCTCACTCTGATTGATCATAATAGGCTTCTAGTTTTTAATTTTGGGAAAGTAAATCTCCATCTACTTCTTATCCATTAGGTTGCTTGTAACCTCCAATGCAAATTAAACATTATAAATCTCATCATCTCTATCATATCCTTCAAATAATGGCTCACATTTTTAATATGGGATATCATTAGTGTGCATGCTCATCTCAGCCTTAATTCCAATACATGTTCAGAGACTCTAAATGATGCATATAAGAGTGAATCCTTGTATCTTGGGTTAGGTATTATCTAATGGTTTTATGAAATTAATAGAACCATAAATATAAACTTGACTATAATCATAGATAAAAACAACATGTTCATATATTATATTGATAGAATCATATGCATTAAAACTAATGGTGGGTTTCTCAATTTTTGTAGGAAGACTAATCTAGCTATAAACTTGGGACATTATGTTGTATGTTACATGATGACTCATGGACTGATTTTTAGGCTTATAGCTCAAAAAACATTGGGGACAAACCCCTGGTTGTCCCAATGGATAAGAAGGTTTAGAACCATAGACATATGGCATAAACTATTACTCTATTGTGTAATATTCCTCATAGGTAAATTCTAAATATGTGAGGATAGTTAGGTTTTTATAATGAAAATAGTAGTCAAAGAATCTAGAGCATTGAGGTAAATTACTATGGTTACATCCTCTATTTTTAGGAAATAATCATTCAACCTAGTATATAGGTTATGGAATCTATGGTTGAACACACTAGTTGGTTCACTAAGCTCTTTATAGGTTTTGGTAAATTGATAAAATATTATATAAGGGTCAATGGGAACACTAAAATGGTTAATTAAAATATACTCAAAGATGGCATATGAGGTGATGCATGATTTTGTTAGACTAAGGTACCAACAATAAGTTATTTGATCTATCAAATGGGGCAATAGGTAATGAGACATATCCTCACATTGAATTTACCTTATAATAATGGCTTATTTAAAATCTTAAATGTGTTACTCAGTAAACTTGACCCCACCATGGATATACATTGTAAAAAAATTATAGGGGTTCTTATGTAAGTTATGGCAAGGTATTGGAACATTTAAAAGATAGTTCTGTCCTCCTAGACAAGATAAGGCCATTATAATACTAGTCAAAATATATCTAAAATAGTAGATAGTTATAAAAATCTAACTCAGGCCCTCCTTCTAGTTCCAATCTATTGATGGGTTTGGTGACATGTCAACTCTAGGTGTTTGGGGGTTTTTAGGACCTAGCATGTCCTAGAAGGAGGTATTTTTGTAATAAAAAATCCTTCCCTAGGTTCTTTATTACTAGGTCTTGATATGCAAGGTAACTTAGTGGTTGATATGAAACGTCTCCATAATAAGGGGATTTGGTGAAATTAATTCCAAATGATGGCTTAATATATAGACACTATGTGACTTGATTAGTCCACCACTAATCTATTCAATAATTTTTAAATGGTGATAGACTACATTCAACAATCATGATTTAACATTAAAAGTGGATTATTATTAGTCTTAAGCTAAAATACTTGTAAAAATAAATAGTAAAAGAAAGGAGAAAAGGGAAGAAAAGGCCCTATTTCTATAGAGATGAAGCTAAAGTGTTTCATTGAAAAAATATCATAGAGACTAGTCCTTAGTTGAGCCAAACCTAACATAAATCTAGATAAAATATGGTGATAGACTCTAGAGAGAAGTTATAGAGAGTAAACCATACCATAACTAACATAAAAATATGTATAAAATATATGTGAGCCTCCATAACACTTATAATATCAATATGTTTCTTTTTCATTAGCAATAGTGAGATTTAAAATAGCCACTCAACTACAAGCTTCATTTTTATAACAATGAAGAGAACACTATTGTAGAAAATCATGAAAAATGCTTGGTATACTAACTATGGAGAATACAATCAAGTCTAGTCCACTGTTCTATACTCTAATATATATAATTTAAGAGTTGATCTTATATAGACCTCAAAGTCCATAAAGCTCCTTCTAAAATTTTCATTTCCCACTAATGAGGAAGTTACAAGTAATCATCTATGTTATTAGAGATGGAAATTAAGATTTTGATAGACTTTTCAGCTTGACCATGTCCTTACAGAAACTAAATTGAACTCTAGTAGTATAGGGTTATTGGGATTACTTTGGGATTTCTATTTAGATGTGTTCTATGTAGTTAGGTACCATATCTCTTGAAGGCTAAATTTTTCTTATTCTATTTTATTGATCTCAATGTGCATGTCATGCCCATGATTAGTGCCTTATTCATAAATTTATTTGTATATGTCCCTTTTTATAATTTTTACATCTATAACACCTTTAATTCCATCATTTATCATCATGTTTCTAAGATATAACCTATTTTGGTTGTTTAATTAGACACAATATCATCTTAGATGTAGATAGTTTTTATTGCTAGACAAGTCATCAATCTTAGTCACTTCATCTTATGACATCACCACTACCACAGGGGCCCTTCTCATCTTTATATTTCTTTACTTTCATTAGATTCGTGAATTTTTCCATCAATTCCCAATTTAGAACTTATTAATCTATCAGTGCTCCCAAAATTTACTTTTCTATCTTCCTTTGTCATTATCATGACCACATGGATTATTTATAGGTATCCTAGGCTCTCCATGCATTGGATCTCATACTTTCAATGCCTCGATATCCCAAGTTGATGTTGTAATTAATCTAATCTCCCAAGCTTTTGAGAGGGTGTCATATGGAATATTTTTAGGGCCTCAAGGCCATACGGTTTTTATAATCTTGATCAAATCTTGAGATTTCAAGTTAATACTTTAAAGCCCTTGAGGTTTTGAGGTCCTGAGTGTTTATTAATGCCTTTAATCCTTTGTGCTCCCAGGGTATTGAGAGGGTGCCACATGACATCTTCTTAAGGCCCTAGGAATTTAAAAATATTGAGTCATTTTTTCAATAAATTTGGCTCTAAAACCATGCATTGATTATATATGGATGAGTGTAATAATCTTGGGGTCTTAGTAATATTTTGAAAACCTGCAAGAAAATGAGAAAATTGGTTAAGATTTCCAAAAACACTAAGTTTTGCAAATCAAATTTTATGAAAAAGGGAGTCATTTAATATATAAATTAAAACCACTCATTCACATAAAATTAAGTTCTAAACCTAAAAATTTAAATGGGTAAATAATGAAGCATTCTAAAATGAAATAAGACTTCATAGTATTAAAACAAAATTTCAAGTTAGACATTAATGTTCATATATGAAATATTAGATTGAATTGTGCAACATGCAAAGGTATTAGAAATAAGCACAAACAAAATAGTAATTTATAGCTTAGCATCTATTAAAATTCCAATCAATAAGAGCTCAATTAGATAGACCATCAAAACCCCATTTAAAAACATTAGATAAGAAGATAGGGCCCTCATTTTTAATTTGAAAATGGACATCTTGGTGAAGACAATAAAAATTAGAGTATTAGATATATAGGTAGAATCCAGTCATCATGGGGTGATTGGGGTTAGCTCATCCCAACTACACTCCTTTTTTTCATAATTGTAGGTAATTCAATCATTGCATGACCTAATAGCATTCAAAACATTAATAAGTTATTGTTAGATGTCCCTCACACTTTTGAAGACAATATCATTCCATATAGACATATTTTAGACTATCACATATGTATGTACCCTAAAGTATAGTTTTTTGTAAAAGGAAAAAATTGATAGACATGAACAAAAGTGAATAGTGTTCCTATCCTTATTTATTGTTCTTATCCTTATGTGGTTTGAGATTGATATTATGAGAATTTTTTTGGTTTGATCTTGTTTTTTCCAATTTCTATATTCTTTCAATCAACACAGTCAATCATACGAATCAAAAGTTAAGTTCATCTCTAATTTGCATAGTTTAGTCTTGATTGCAATCATTCTATTTCATCTATTTCATTAATTTACTTTAATTTTATTTTTTAGAAGTTAATTTATAGTACCTTTCATTATTATATTTTATTTATCATAATTAGGATTAATCATCACATCAATTCAATTTAAAATAAAACATATTTAGTGAACCTAATGGGAATCAAACATGAAACCTTATAGTTAACCCATTTATTGTTTTAGAATTTTCAAACCATGTGTTTCCATTAGTTTTTAAAATTTATCTTTCCAATCTCTAAATTTTTCCCTAGGATTTTAGGTCTAATCTCTAAATTCTTCCTTTTCTTGGTGAAAAAAGTAGATTTCCTTAATTTCTCCCTTATGGTCCTCTTTAGGGTTGCAACCTTCTATGGTTTCAATAAAATTGACCTGAGGTTTGATTAATTTCCTTTATTCTCTATAAAAAAAAATTCATTCTTTTCAAAATATTTTTCATGCTTTTGTTTATAGTATCCTTATTTTACAAGATCTTATATTTTAGTTTTATGTTACTTTTTAAAGGATATATGGTTATATTGGATGAACATTTAAAGATTAAAGTTTTCAAAAAAATAATTAAATAACATGTTAAGAATAAAACACAATTAAATTTATTCAAATCAAGTATGACATGGGTATAATAGCAATCATATAGTCAATACTGTATAAGGTTTCCTCTTAACCCTCAAGATGAAGATATTTACTTTCCATATAACTAGGTTAATGTTATCGGTATCCCAAGTGATAATTTAATAAACCCTATAGCTCAAAATTAATATAACTAACATGTCCTTCTTCAACCCCATCCACCTCCCACATCTCCTCGTGATGGTATTTTTATGCATATTTAATTGAAAGTACCTAGGTTTTGTGCTTGTGAATGCCTTAAGGATCAAATCATCAATATAAGAAAGTACATACAAGAGTTTTAAAATAAAAATAATTATTTAAATTAAAATATCACATCATGGGAAAATAATAACACTTATATTAATTATTTATGTCATTCTAGTGTTAATCATGCATACACATCTTCATCTAGTTATTTTGTACAAGACGGGAAGCCGAAATAGAATACATCTACAACTAATGATTTAAAATTTATGAAAAAGGATAAAAAGATTTCAAGTGAGATTCTAAGAGAAATTATTTGAAAAAAATTGATCACATTACATTCTATGCCTCATTTAATAATATCAAAATACTATTATGCATATCATAGAATACATGGGCATCATATAGATAGGTGTTTGGCTTTGAAGAATAAAATACAAATTTTCATTGATAGTGGTGATCCTATAATAGATAAATAAATCAAAAAACCCACTCACATTATGATTTCACCTTAAAATTAACAATATTATTAATGAAATCTAAAATAATAAAAGTTAAAAAAATAAAAAGATGATAAATATCAATTACAAAATAAATATATCAAAAAGGAAAAGTTACTATGAGAGAATTTAGTGAAAATTGAGGGAAAAAAAACATGTTAAAATAATTTATCATAAATGAAGGTCAAAATAAAAATGTTTCTGAAAATTCTAATGATACAAATTTGGTTTGTAAGAACTGAAACATGAAATACCAAGATGAAAAATCAAGGTTACAAAAGGAACGAGTTGAAAATAAAAAGTTGCAAAAGGATAAATTGGAAAGAGACAAATTACTAAAAGAATAATTGTAAAAATACAAATTGGATCAAGGTTACAAAATTTACATCAAGATAATTTGAAATAACAATCTCATATTAAGCAAAAAATCATTCTTATGAGAAGGGTCTATAAAAAAAGAGGTTAAAGATTAAGATATGCCTACAAAACCTAATGTTACAAATATGTTCTAAAAGCAGCAATTACAAGAAATTATTCATATCAAGAACATTTTAATATTAGTTGTCACATAGTCGTAAATTAATTTATTGATGTAAAAGCTATGGACTATAAATAAACAAAAAAAAATCATCATTATTTAATATCTTGGATATAAGCCTCAACACATATTTCAAACTACTAGATCAACATCATGTCTATGATTAATTAGATTAACAATATTATTTGCTTCAAAATAATTCCATCTTACTTTTAGTGTTATTTCTCATACAACTACATAAAATTTTGTGCTGAGAGGATCATGGTTAAAATCAATATGGACATTGATCAATAAAACCAAAATTTTCATTATATTTGATCTTGAAGACAAGATCATTTCCATTTCAAAAGAGGGAACATAATTAGAACAAGAACACAAATAAAAATATCTCTCAAAAAAAGATAAATATTATAATAATATAAAATTAAAATGACATAACATGTGTAGAAAAGTAAAATAAATCATAAGGTTTAATACCATTGTATGGGGAAGTTTGTTTTACACATATAGAAATAAAATAGGACAATAATAACATCCCACAATTTAAGGATCAATAGGATCATTATGATTATGATGATGAATATTAAGAGAATTATTGGAATGACACAAATAATATGTTATATGGATATGGAAATATAATTGAGGGTTATAACGTAATTGATGCATTTTTTGATTTGGATATATGCACATCTAGCACACTTTTTTCAAGTCTAGTCATTCTTCTACCACTTCTCACATATTGTTATGATCCTCACATGGGTGAGATTATTATGTAGCTTGTTGCATTGCCAAATACTCTAAAAATTTCAAAAATATTAAAATAAATTAAAAAATTAAAAATTTGATGATACATAGATTTTGAACTATTACATCTTATTCTTATATTACCTTTCATATGCGTTCAATTTATTAGTTATTCTACACCATCAATTTTTTTGACTTGTTAACCTCTTAGTAATTCCATGTCATTTTTCATATTTTAAAGCTTAAAATAATTATCAATTCTTATAAATGGTACCATTTATATATTTTATTGCATAGTCTATAATGAAAATTTATAATCTTTCCTATAGGACAAAATTTCCAAAAATTAGAAAGAATCATTTACCATTATTCTACCAATCATTTGATCATGTCCTTTATTTTTTTCTACCCAAAAATCATATTTAAAATACAAAAATACTTAACCCTTCCAAATTTCAGATTTCTCACTTAGTTTTAGTATGCAAGTCACTATTTATCATGCAAAATACCTCTCTTTTCAATCCATATTATTCATACATGTGACATTATTTTGATGTGTATGTTTGATGACATGAGGATGTATAATCACTCCTCTACATACATTTTTAGTTTACTACAAATTTTTAAAAATTTGTAATTCACTTTTAATATAGGCATCTTTCTTTCATTTGGTAATATAAACCTTTTTAGTGCATCTGTCACATTAAAAAATGTTGTAATCTATTTAGATCTTTAACCCTTATTATTTTTTGACACCTTGCTTCACTTTAGTTTCTAATGTTGTTAGTTTAAATATTTTAAAAACCAAAAAAAATCATATATTTCAAAAAATATACAAACATTCAAAATTATAATCACTAAAGGTGGTATTTGAGTGTTAAGAGTGTTACTAAAGACTAACTATCCCTAGATTAGCTCTAAAGCTATCTTAGAGCCTATTTTTACACTTATCCAACCTTTATGTGGGACATAGGATTCCCTAGTCATCTCAAATACAATCTTAAACCTTCATTTCCTAATCTTATCCCTGCATGCCTATTGTTCTACCAACTAGACATTAGAACCACATTAAGGACACTAAAGCCACATGGCGCTAGTGCCCCCCAAATTGCACCTATGTCCTTTACCCTAAATTTTTGGAATGAATATATTTTTAAAATTAAAACCCACCTAAGGTCATCCTAGACATCTTTATTATTCACACAAGCAATATAACTCTATAAATACATGACTTTTAGACCTATATCCACTAGACAAAAATTAGATGAAACATACCTATTCAAACATGAAATAATTTGAGTAAAATCAAGGTTATCAATCCTTATTCTTCCCTACTTCTGCATATAACCATCTATAATAGCCCTAAGGTCATATTTTATATAGTTTTAGTCTCAAACACAATTAAATCACTGAAGGCCACTATCATACCAAAATCACTTACACTTGCACTAGCACTTAGATGGGGAGAACTACATCAGGCTTGATCCCTCCTCAAGGTAGTGATATGTAGGCAACTCTCTTCATAGTAGGGTGTTGAGTATGCCCAGCCTATCCTATTGACTAACACACTTTTTATCTCATACCCTACTTGTAAGGAGGATTAGGGTTTTCATCATAAATAAGTCATTACATGCACAATACAAAGTTCTAAAATTCATGCATGTAAGAACAAAACCCGTAAACCCAAACACAAATGTAATTATAATTTTAAAACAATCCTACATAAATGACATTAGTGACAATATTGGGACACTAGATCCACATGACACTATTATCCAAATATGGTACTACCATCCAGGAGGGGTTCTAACATACGGATCCAATTGACAATGCTCAGACCTACTTTCATCTCAAATTCTAACACTCTATTTTTATTTGGTGTTTTCCATATAATTCTTTATTTACACTATTTCTTATTATTTTTAAAAATTTAAAGATAGCCAATTCTATAAAAAATCAATGGATATTTTATGCATATTATTTACCTATATTAATCTACTTATCCCTTTAATCAAACATAAGATTTACATAAGCTAAACCTTTAAAGGCTAAAACATTTGGTGAACTTGACTTACTTCAAACATTTTTGAAACCCTAATGCTAGATGCTCTTAGGGTTTCTATCATTTTTATGTCTATTCTTAGATTTTAGTTCCAATGTTTCAAATTTGTTTCAATATTTGTTTTTTTCAATCTTTCTTAGATTAAAATTCTATAAGGATTCAAAATATACAACCACTTGTTTTCCTACTTCTAAAAATATAATGGTGGGATTCAAAACTAATTTGATAAGACTGATAAGACATAATTTCAAGGTTTTGTGTCCAAACATTTAGATATGTAAGATGACCTCATCAATATTATTCAGGAAGAACTCAAAAAATCAAACAATGGTCAATATGCAACTCCCCCAACTAATAACATTATTACACCTAAAATGGGGCCAACTCAATTAACACAACCAATAATTGTAATTCAACAACCTTCAATGATATATATACCTATTATGGCTAGTTACTCCACTCCATATGTACAATTATTTATGCACGAGGTTTATTCTCTACAAGCTAAGGTGTTACATCTTAACAAAGGATCCAATAGGCTATCACATGTCTTAGATTCTAGTATTCTCTTGCATACACCTTTTCACACCACACAGAGACAACTCCTTTTCCATATGTATTTTTGGCACCTAAGCTTACATTATATGATGGAAAGGTTAACCTAGAGCACCATCTTTGAGCTTTTCATACAACATGTTTAGACCATATGTCTAACGATTGGCTTATCATAAAGTTGTTTCTGCGTAGTTTAAATTATTGTTCCCTATAGTGGGTTTATGACATATTGAATCAATATATCACAACATTTAATCCTTTGGTAGATATGTTTTTATCACACTTCTCGATCAATATCAATGATAAGATCTCATATACCCAAGTTTCATGATTAAAACAAAAGTTAAATGAACCTATTGAAAAATACATCTTAAAATACAATACTATATTAGTTGAATTAAGTAGCCCCATGGTAGACAAAGAGATTCAGAACATCTTTACAATTAAAACATTCATAAATTTATGCCACATAGTAAAGGAAATAGAGGTTAAGCTTATATCAATGGGTAAACTAAAATATACCAATGGATAGTAATCAACTAATAATAGTCAAAATAATCCTCCATATAAGGTAATGTCCACCAAAAACAAGAGTGATCAAAAGGCCAAAATCTAATGCAACTTTAGAGCCATCTTCACATTTGGTTTTATCGGCTCCTCAACATAGACTCTTCACCAACCTTCCAGAATCACCATCATTAGTTTTATATTATCTCTTAGAATTCAATATCATATCTCTTCATCCCATTAAATAGGTTGTTACATAACAAAACCTTCCAAAGATTCATGATTATAATGTATTATATGAGTATCACATGGCATTAGGCCATATAAAAAATAGATACATAATCCTAAAATATAAGACACAAGATTTGATGAGGATAATGTTATTGATGTGGGTACACCCATAAAGGAACCAAAATTATATAAAATGGAATCTAATGCATTAAATATATTCTCATGTGTTTCTAAAGTAGATAGTGAATGAGGTAGGGAGCACTTTAGGTGTTCACTACATATATCAAGCACATCTACCATGAGATTCATATCATACTATTATAGAGGAGGTACACCCATTGTAAAACATTATTAATATGTATCATAATATAGTTATAGATAGACCACTCGTCACATTATCAAAGTAGGATATTATTGATGATGATATAGATTTACATGTATTCTTTGTACGAGATTATATAGATCATCATCCTATCTAGATTTTTATGGTTGACAATGGGTTAATCATTATCATGTGCACTATGACACTTTTACATCATTTCAGGTATTCATAGTAGGATATATTCCCTATAGACATATTTATTATTAGTTTCAATGGTCATGTTTATATCTCCATTGAGGAGATTATGTTTCTATTATAGGTTTGACCTACACATATAGCCACCCAGTTCTTAGTAGTACCTAGTATAGGTAAGTTTGATATATTATTAGGTAAGCCATGGATATAATATCTAAAATCCATCCCATCCATATTGAATAGATTATTGAATACATACATGAAAATTAGATTGTCAAATTTAAGGATTTTCCATATGAGTATCCTCTACCTATTCCATAGGTAGTTACTTCACAATCACTAGTTACAATTCTAACATAGTTACTAGATATAGAATAATTATTAGTTATAGCTAAGAGGATAGTTCATATTGATAAAAATAGAGTTTATTAGATCCACCAATTTATATGAGGTCTACTCATATAGTATTGACATGTAGACATACTCTCCCATAGAGAGCATTATTATAGAGACCCTTGCATCAAAAAAATGTCATAGATTCTAGAAGGCCTTCCTCCACTCATTTCTTATTGAAATTAGTATTATTGGGTTCTTAGCATTCTCAACATAGGACACCTATGTAACCTACAAATTATTATACCAAATGGGTTCTTAAGACACCTAGTTCACAAGACACCACAGTTAATGCCATAGATTTCTAGCATCACTACATAGGTAGATACAAATATAAATTACTCAGTATAGTAGATTATGGGATCACAATTACCCTTTCAAATAGCATGCATGATCATAGTTCCCTTATTTGACATAGGTCATAGTGATAGTGAGTTTCCCATGAGACTCATTGGTTAGTATGGTTTTTCCCTTCTTGTAGATAATTTCCTTTTCTCTTGATCCTTGTAAATAGTTCTTTGTCATATTACTTATACATAGATTATTTTTGGAAAATAAAAAAATAATATAACGTGTAAAAAACATAAAAATATTCAAATAATTACTCAAAAAACAAAAAACTTATAGATTGTATGCATTTTTATGTTTACACTTCTTATATTCACTAGAAAATACATATGATAGATATCTTAGTATAGTTAGTTTTATCATACTACATGCTTCACTTGTTATTACCGAGTGGTTTTAGGTTACTACAAGACTTAGGTCCACTACACTAATCTAGACTTGATATTATCTACCCACTAAGGGTATATACACTAATTTATGGTTCTTAACTTGACACATTTTACCACTTGGGAGCATCTTATACATAGTTTCAATCACCAGGTTCTATCTTTACATACTCTACATTCAAACTTGAACATTATTATATCTATATATTGATCACTACTACTCATGCTCAGATTTGTTTTGAATATTACTAATTTGGACTCAACATATATACATCATATCTCCTCCATAGATTTATATTACATATTCATGGATGTTTTCATTTCTAGATTCCTAGTTTAGACTTGATTGTATTTCTATGTTTCTTCTATTCAAGGGCATTTAAATATGCCATTATTATTTGGATACACACCACTTGTATTCAAAATATGTATGCCTTGAAAATGTTCCCATGACCATTATGTGTGCTTTATTGATTATGTATTTATACATTTGAACATGTCTTTTGATGTGTCTTAAAGCCAACTTGCTTATTACCTACATATGTAGACATTTGAACATGTCCTTGTATGTCTTGTTTTCTTAAATTTGGTGATGTGTGCTCATTTTCCTTGTATTATGTACCCTTGGCCTAATATACACACTTCATGTGTTTTATATGTATGATTTTTTGTATGCCTCATATCCATGACACTTGTATTTACTTGTTATACACACCAGTATGTGATTCCATGAGGGACCTCATGCATTTAACCTTCCTACTTGGGTGCCATGATGGACAACATGCCCCATCCCCATAGGAAGCTACTCATTTTACTAATATATATTGTTATATACATTGATTACATTTATCTTAAAAAAAAATTTGATTGTTATAGATGACATGCATCTTACATTACATAGATATGCTTCAATTATCTTACACTTTGATGTTATGTATGCACATTATATTGGATTATCATGTAGTTATCATATATGATCTAGATAATACACATTTTGAAGATCTTTTTATTTTTAGGATAGTTATTTCATGGGTTAAACAACTACCCTCAAAAGAGAGGTAATTCACATGGGTTTGTCACAGAGATTAGGCTCCTATATTCCACGCAAATAAAATATTTTTTAGCACACAAGTTTAGCTACAAAAAATTAGACACAAGTAAACATAGAGGGAAAATAGTGACCCAAGAAGTAGTACAGTGATAAAATATAGACCAAACAGACATTAGCACCCAATTATGATAATAACTCCACATGGTGATATTATCTAATATATGACACTACTATCTAGTAGCCTCAATTTCAAAATAACTTAGATTGGCCATAATAGTATAGTAGCTAAAGAATAGGTTTGCATAGATATAATTATAGTTTTATTAATTATACTAAATTTAACTTAGACTCATAATAGTTCAACTCATATTCATATCAAATTTATAAAGTTAGGGGCATCATGTGTAGCATTACAATTCTCATGTTCAGTTAAGTTAATCAGATATACTTATTACAACTTAGTACAAAATTAATGTATTCATATACCATATTGGGGTTATGTACATAGTACATTATTTCCATATTTCTAGTTACACATGAGTTGATCAGATGGAATGATAAATTTTATGTCATTCTCTATGTTTTATACACTTGAAATCCTATTGTAAGTTGTCACCAATTTCATGCCTTACTCCATTTATAGTGGTTGTCATTCCCAAGTGGCCTAGAGCCACCTAATGTACCTAAGTGATCTTAGAGCTGACATAAACATTTAGATATACTTAGTTAGACATTTTTAATACTTTACAAAATTCATTTTTAGATGCATCTACTACACAAAGGTGGGTAATGATGGAGTCATATCCTACTTGGGTTCTTGAGCCACCCACATGAGAGTGTTGTAAAAATTATCAGTCTAATACAAGATATTCATATGTCATGATCCACCAAGTAGTGGTGGGAAATGATAGAGTCAAAATTAGATTGAATTCTTGAGCCACCCACATATGACTATAGATCAAGATATCAGCTTAGTCCAAGATATTCATTGATTGATCACTATATACATGCACACACATAGGTTTTTACTAGGTTCATGTATTGGTTCACATACCCAATGAGGTGTATTTATTACTTTCCTCTTTCCCATATCTTTATTCAATTTTACTCAGTTAATTATTCACTGAGAATAGTATTTTGATTTTGATATCTATTAAGTAAGAACTGATTTATGTACATTTCATTTGAAAAACATTTTTGGATCATGCTTCACATACATAGACTAAGCTTCACATACTCAAATTTAGCTTCACATATTTCACTTCCTAGGTAAGTTTAAATACACTTATTTTTCCTTTATACTAGTCTTTTCACCTTTTTTAATTTCTAGCATAAAGGGTGGGGGAAAATGTAATCACCTAAAAGTGGTATTTGAGTACTAAAAGTGACACTCGAGATTACCTATCCCTATATTATCCCTATACCTATCATAGAGCCTATGATTACACTTATCCAATCTTCATACAGACCATAGACATCTCTATCCATCTCAAACATAGTATTATACCCTCACTTCTAATCTTGGCCCTTCATACCTAGTGTTCTACCAACTAGGCCACATTAAGGACACTAGAGCCATATGTCACTAGTGTCTCAAAAATGTAACCTATGTCTTTTACCCTAACTTTCTTGAACAAATATATTTTCAAAATTAAAACCTTCTTAAGGTCATCCTAGACATTTTTTATTATACACACAAGCAATAAAACACTATAAATACATGAATTTTAGACCTACATCCGCTAGATGGAAATTAGATCAAAAATACCTATTATAACATGAAAAAAATTGAGAAAAATCAAGGTTATCAATCCCTATTATATTCTACTTCTACATACTACCATATACAACATACCTAAGCTTACATTTTTTAGATTTACAACCTCAATCACACTAAAGGCACTCAAGGCCACTATCATACTAACATCACTTAAACTAGTATTCATGAGTTTTGTGTAGAATATACCAACTTTATAAGGAATAAGATGTTGGAATTTCCTCTACCCACTATCATTCATAGGATGCAGACATTATTCATATATGATAATATGCATGTGTTATCATTATATGACACCTATATTGTTGAGATTTATTTTTTTTACATATCTCTTGCCAACATTCTTATCTTACATAATATACAAGAATATGTTATTTACTAGGATATGATCACATTACATATGCATAAAATATACTACCATTCTAATTCTATTTTAAATTCATGTTGTTTACTTTTACATAGTAGATTACATTTTTTTATATAGTGTTGTCCCTTGGACCTTGTGTACAAAACCTTTATTGTTGAATCTCTATGAGATTTTTCATGTTATATGTGACATTTAAACATGTCCTTGATTTTGTCCTTTATCCCTATGTATGTGAAAAATTATAACATGTCAGTTGTTTGTCACATTATTTATGTCTATTATGTGTGAAATTTTCTACTTTGTGATATTTGAACATGTCCCATGTATGTGGCCCTTGGCCTTATTATTCGACATATTTTGTGCATATTGTGTGTATGGTTGTTGATATTATTGTGTTTGATAAGTGACATGATCCACATCATGCACAACTAACATAAAATACTAATTCTATTTTCTACATTCTCTGAATATCGTTGATATATTCTATAGGCCTTACTTGATGAGTTATATGAAAAATTCAAATCTTAATATGCTTATACACTTTTTCCATATGCTTAATTTTCAATAATAACATGTTTACTATGCATATTTCAAGGTAAATTTTATTTTTAGATTAATTAATTTACAATATAAAACTCCCTTACCTCAAAAGGGCAGCATTTCAGTGGGATTCACATGCATGAGAAGAGAAAAAGGTAGTTTTAACACAAGTATAGTTTCAAAAAAAGTTTACAAAAGTTTAAAAAATTTAGTTATTGACACATTTTTGGGGGAATTTTGTATTCATATTCTCTCTTATTTAAATATTAAAAGTTTAAATTCACACAATTTAAAAGTTTCTAATATAATTTATAATGATCATTTACATGGAGTTTCAAAATTTTACATCTACAATGGGGAAATAATATAATTTCATGTCACATGCTTCGTTCTATTTTGCTAATTATGAACATGGTAGGAGTGTGGGTGTATTCCAATATCTTTTGATCATGCATTCTTAAACAAATTTATAATTGATACTAAAAAACCATCTTTAGTGGTTAATTCAATTTAGATACATAATGCATGACTTGGATTTTATTGTACACTCTAATATTTTGTGTGCAAATTCATTTCATTTTTAACTTATTTCATGTCTTTGTACTATAAATACCAATAAAAATAAGTTAAGGTTTTAGTGTCCCTCAATGTGTCTTAATTATATTTTATAAGTGAAAATTTGAGTTTGGATTTGATCACCTTAAATATTCTCCAATGGTTTTTCTAAGAAACCATATTTTCCAAGTGTTTTATGATAGGCACTAGTTATCTGATGCTTCAATGAAGCATCATCATAAAGTAAAGTCACAAGATAAAAATATATTTTACACATTACATGTGTATTAATTCCATACTCTCATTTTGATTTTTAAATTATAAATTTTCAATTAATATTCAAATTTCAAACATTTAAGCAATGTTAAAATTTTCAAAACTCAAATAGATTTACAATTTCAAATTCAATTTTCAATTTTCAAAGGAAAAAATTAACTACTTCATGTGTTTTATACAATTTTCCAAAGTATATGGTTACTTACATGATTTAAGTACCATATCAAATACAAAGTGTGTCTTAAAAACTAAGGTATAACTTTGCTTTAATCTAGAAAAAAAAATTATAGACTAAAGAGGGGGGGGAATGTACTAACCTAAATCAAATCACGAATACCTGATCATGTCTATTTTACCCATTTTGGCCTTTAATTAAATTTTTTACTCAATTATTACCTATTTTTATCCTAAAACCATCATATATCACATATAGTAATGTTCTAAATACTAAAAAAACCATTATTTATTTGTATACCTATCCCAAACCCAAAGTTTAACACTTTTCCCTAGGGGATAGATTTGTTAAATAGGGACACTAGTGGTAAATATTTTGGTCCCTATAAAACATTCCTATCATTCTCATACCAATGGTAAAATTTTCAAATTTAACCCTTCCTTAGGTCATATTCCATATTTTTAGACTTCCTCGAATGTAGTCATCCATTTTTAACTGCTATAAAGGCACACTCAAACTACTTATTACACAACTTGGAAATTTGAATTTAGAGGCATAATTACAAAAGTGCACATTGATAAAATGTTCCCTATTCCTCCCAATTCAAATTTTAAACACCTAAAGTAGTTATCATCCAAGTATCAATCTAATTTTATGTTTCCCTACCCAAACATGATCAATTATTCAAACATATTGTAGATGAATTCATATAGTCAAAGGATCACAATTCAATGAAGAACATAGGTATGAGAACTACATTGGACTTGATTTCCATTTTTGGATTATTAGATATATAGGTAGTATTTTGTCATTATGGGAATAATTGGGGTTACCTTAAACTAATTGCACACCTCTTTATCACAATTTAAACTAGTTCAATCATTTCATGTCATACTAGGTTTTACAAGTTCAAGAAGCTATTTTTAGGTCTCCCAAAAACATTAAAAGACAAAATAATTACTTACATACTTATTATATACTATCACATGTGGTTTTTCCCTAAATTCCATTTTTATATAAAAGGATAAAATTGATAAACAAGGACAATAATGACTAGTGCTCTTGTCCTTATTCATTGTTCATGTCCTTACATGGTTTGAGATTCAATTTCTAAAAATATTATGGTTTTGATATTATTATTATTATAAGGTTTAAATTATTTCAATAAACACGATAAATCAAATAGATCAAAAGATAAGTTCATCTCTCATTTTTATAGTTTACTATTGCTTGAAATCGTTCTATTTCATCTATTTTAGTCACTTACTTTAATTTTAGTATTTAAAAGTGAATTTACAATACTATGCATTATTATATTTTAATTATAAAAATTAGGATTAATCATCACATTAATTAATTTCAAGATAAAATAGTGCCTAGTTGAGTATTGCCTACATTACCAATACAACCAAAATTTCACTAAATCTTGACATATGCTTAAGATTTTGGACTTGGTGTATTGCCTTTAAATTGGAATCTAGTATACCTTCTATTGGAATATGATTATTTGATATATAGTTTCAAAAATATATAAATTTTATTCTAATAATATAAAAACTAAACTCTAATATTGGTTCTATAAAAAACCAAAAAATATAATTCCAAGATTTCTAGGGCATCTTCAATGATTGGGTGATATGTGGTGAATTTATTATAATGTTCACAAAATGATGAAACTAGTGGAAATGAACACTAAGGCTCCACTTATCACCCAACATGTGCACTCTACCCTCATAGAGATGTTTTTGTAAGGCTATATAAAGAGCTTGAACTAGTGAAGCAAGAGGACATGAACAAAAGTGAAATGAAGATATTAATAATTGGTTCTATATATATTGTAATGGATACCATTAGATAATTATTAGTATGGATTCCATTAAGGCTCCATTTACATATTCCCAAGCTTGATTATGAGCCTATAGGTTGTCAAATAGCTTGAGCAAAGTGTTTACTCTATTTCAAATACTGTGAATTTATTTTATTTAAACTTTGATTAATGACAATAATGGTTACATTTAAACATGATGAATCTAGTCTATGCATCTCTAGTATTACTATTTGAATGCTCATTGACTATAATATTATAATTTTAATACATTTATGTTAATATTGTTGTTAAGGAACTTATGGTTCATGACATTAAAGGCATCACTATAGTAAATGATGATGTCATCCATAACATGTGTATAGACAAAGTATACAAATCCCATGCACCAAATGTTCTTACCTTTACTAATAAACATGAGTCTAGTATGAGTACGTAAAGTAACAGTATCCCTTTGATGCTTCTAGTTTTGATATGTTGCTAGGCTATAGCTTAAACAAAGGCTTGCACCCTTATGAATCTAGGACTAGTCCACATTAAGGCTTGTGCTTATAGGCTTTCAAGCTTATCTCATGAAAGGCTTATACCTATAGATATACATATCTTTCTACGAATTTACCAAGTCTCATAATTAATATCTTATGCCATTGAATAACTATCCCCATGTGGGTCTCGATTCCTTCTCAGTTGCACTTTGGGTGAGTGCATAAGGTCTGTGCCTTATGTGAATTGATGTTGATGCAGTCAAGTGTAAAATGTTGAGCATGGAGGGAATATCCCAAGTTTTTACCTAAGTTTAATAAGTCCAAAACTGACTAGGATAACTTTGTGTGCCCTTTTATAAAACATTTTGGTTATATTATCAAGACCTGCATTGAATTTTGTTGTTGTAATGGTGTGATAGAATGATGTACCAAATCTCCCTAAAAAAAATCAAGTGATAAATATAAAAGGTAAAAGATAGCTTTACACTAAATAATCCAACCTATAGAGGATAAAATCCAAAAAAATGGGTTTATAACAACCTATTTGATGCTCTGTATGGGGTCTTTTTTTGTGAATTACCTGAGCATGTGTATTGGTGATTGGTTACATATTCAACCCATAAAAGGAGTAGTGGATAGTGATATGAGTGCTTGAAAGAGTTCCTAGAGATCTTTGAGACCCTATATTCCACTTGGACTAGATTAGTAGATAAATGGTAGTAAGGATCATTGAATAGCTATATACTTGAGTTTGTAGTCTCAACATACTCATGTCTTAAAGAAGTAGAGTACCAATTTCTACATGACCCTAGAGGCACGTTTGTAAATGGATTTGATGTAAAGATCAGAAATTATAATGGTGGATTATGGTTTTGAAACTTTATGGATGGAAGGATAAATTCTTTTCACATATGAGTAATGCAAAGGGGGAAAAGGGGATGTGTAGGTGAAGTGTAATATAGGGGGAAATTAGATTCACACTTGAGAGCTCAAGGGATAAACCTATAATAATAAACCATGTAGATTTATGGAAGATATGGAACTTGGAAGTGTCGAGAGAACCCATAGCAAGTGGAAAGGGCATGGAGAAGTATCTCTTGAAATACAATAGTGTGAGGATGAGAGATATAATGAAGTGATAGATCAAGCTCAACACTTGACAAGTGTAGAATTCATTGGGTTCTTGTAAAATTTGGTGACTAAAGATACACTTAACATTCCTACCACCTTTAAACCTATATCACATTATAATGCACTAGAACCCCCACTTGAAGAAAATATAGAAGTGTTAATTAACCCTTTTGTTGACATAGATCTTAGGCATTTTATATACATAGAGTGAAACTTCATGATTGAATAAATTATTTCATATAATGAGGTGATAAAAACTACCTCTAAACTATTGGGTGCTAGCTTGTCACAACATAAATGAGTGCAAACCTACCATCTCAACAAATGTCAATGATGTAAAGTGGGTAATAGCCCATAAGAAGTGATCCAACATCACAAGTAAGTAGTATAGTGCCACCAACATCAATGGTTCTAGTATTAATGACATGACTAACACTTAATACAATGGATGGAGGTATTGGATGACCACCACCAAGACAAACCCCAAGGGGAAAAACACCATAAGTACCATCTATTCCATCCATCAAATCTATTATGAAATGACCATGCACTTACCAAATTATCATGATGTGGAGAATACTACAGAGCATGTGGTAAAGTGTGAACTATAGTGGTATGCATGGGGCATAACCCAATAATATCATAAGCAAACCTAAATTGAGACCACTCTACTTGATTGTGCCCATACCTGGTATAGAAAATTCAATCTTAACTAGGATATAGTTAATTATGATACCCTAAAGGAGGCATTCCTAAAGGAATTTGACATACTAGAGTTTGAATAGTAGAGTATTACTATGATCAAATATATTACCCAAGGGCTCTTATAAAGTGTGTGCCTATATGATGCAAGGTTCAAAACTCTCCTTTCAATTCTCCCATATGATATCCACCCTTCCTAGCATGTGTAGTGGTTCATTAGAGGGTTTATTTTTTCATTATGAAGAACACTTTCCATGAAAAATTTTATACACCTCAAGAAGAACATAAAGACACACTCAAATTTAAGGCAATCAAAAGTGTAGATACAAAGATCAACCAATTTATGGAGGCATAGATTTTATCTCTAGCCTCATAACACCAAAATATTATTACTATCTCATCACAAGATGCTCAAAGTGGATTATGGTACACTGACTATGAAGAAAAAGGCCATAATAGGAATAACTACCCATGAAGGAATGTGCACACCTTACTCCTAATATATTAGATTTTTCAAGAGGCACATGATGGTCATAACTTCCCTTTATTGTAACATGCTAACTAGGTCAACATAACCATATATTATTAGTTGTATGATGTCTACACCCATACCACAACTAATTGTTGGTTGACTGATGAGATGTGTGAGAATATGGAAATAGGTACAAGGTAGACCACTATATCATTTAGTAGGTATGATAACCAAGGAACTAAAGTCTATGGCTAGAAGAACATAGGCTTTGGGATATAATGAGGTTTTAGAGGGTGATGTGGAGGATTTGGTGGTGGAATGTTCTCACCACACTCATGTTATAAGTGTGGCTCCATAGAACATTATTAGTGTAACGACCTTACACATCCTATGTGTGGGTATTTTCTAGGGTCCCATAAGGTCAAAGAATGCCTAGACCTATACAAAAAGTTGACCCAAGGCAGGCCTAATGCAGACAAGGGAACAAGAATGATTAAACATGAGTTGAAAATGGAAAAATGGACCCTAAGGTGCAACCAACCGACATAAAGATAGTCAAAGTGTAGTTGACTACTCATAGTGGATTCACTAATCAACCACCAATTACACCAAAACCTAAGTTATGGTTAGAATATGGGGATAAGGGTCACACTAAGTGCATAACATGGCTTGAACCCAAAGTTTCACCTTATCCAGACCTAGTGCACCAAAAAGATGTATTAGAGCAGGCCATGAGTATAATCCAAAATCTATAAGGAGAGCTCTAATAAGTCTCAAAGCGTAGGATTATACCTCTCATAAATATTTAGGACAACTAGGAAATTGAGATACAAGAATTAGTTGAGATCCTATGCCTCTTGCTAGATTAAAATCTAGTTGAATTCACTATACCACATGTGGAGAGGGTACAAGAAGTTTGGCATATATAGAATATGGAGTATAACCAAAAACACCTCATGAATGCCATTATTGATGGATGGTCTATATATGAGGTCATTATAGACATAAGCACTGAGTTCAACATTTTGACCAAGAATTCTTGGGAGAAAATGGGTAGGCTAGCCTTGAGGACTTCCCCTCATGTACTTTTCATGGCCAATGAGACCCATACATAACCAATCAAAATTTATAAAAGTGTAGTTGTAGATATCATGGGCACAAAATTCTATACTAACTTTGAATTAATCATGTTAGTATAATAGGACAACTACCTAGAACTTCTATGAAGGCTATGGTGTTATGTGAATAACACAAATATGCACTTCAAGAGGCATTACATGACATTTAAGAATGGAAAAGAGAGGGTGGTTATACCCATCTCACATGATGAATGACCCCCCTATATCAAAACTATGGACCTCAAGGATGAGATCAACCACATATATAACATCATAACATAAGGCACCAAGGCTCTAAAAAATTATGATCAAGGAATCCTCTCTTGGGAAGATGCATAATCAACCTTAGACAGCACCAATGTTACTTATGATCAATGGGTCAAAGAATAATATGAGACCACTAGTTGAAGGTGTTATTTACTACATGTGAAGGGAACAAAAGTAGTAAAGATAGGTTGGGTCTAGATTCATTTCACTTCAAAAAGATGGGTCCCTTACACCAATAAGAAGGGAAAGAGAGTGTTTCACCTTAGATAAAACTTGAAATGTTCCCAAGATATGAAGGGAGTAATCTAGTGGAAGATTGTTTTTGAGACCTTGAATCATGTGTCTTAAAATAAGTGGATAGGATGGCAGCATTAGTGTATACATTGAAGATTACTTCTGCTCATTGGTGGGTAGTGAAAAGTCCAATCTTTCCAACTTGGTAGGATGTGAAGGTATCCATTTTCACTAGATTCAAAAAAATCAATTAGGACCTAGACATCTTTGCCTACTCTATCAACTTTGATCCTATATCACATGTGCACCTTTATGAAGAAACATGGACTATCTATAGTGAGAACACCCTAAAGAATCTATGGTTTCATGACTTTTATAGGACCTTAAAGACTTTGGTGTGGGTATGGTATGTTATCAATCAGATCCATCATTAGACATCCAACTGGGATGTACTTAAGAAGTGGTTTGTCCACACCTTCTCCTTTTATTTTCCAAACCTCAAACTAATTGAGCCACTAAAAATAGTTGAAGGTCAGTGTTTGAGGACACTAAAATATTAAAGGAACACATAAAATACATGTTCAATGAAAGGGGTTGGTGTTCCAAAATTTATTTGAAGAGAAAACCATCAATAATGACTCTAGTGCTGAGGATGATGAAACGTAGAAGGTTCATAACTAGAAAAATCTAACATGTAAAAGGAAGTTAGTGCACCAAGTTGAGGATAACACCCCAAAATAAGAAAAACCTACCCATCTTTAGATAAAAATAACTGAGGGTGGAAAACAAGTCAAGTATTTGCATTTGGAGAAGAATTAACCCTATTACACACCACTAAAAATTACCAAAGTAGATATCAGCTCAGAAGGGGAACCAAAGATTGCTAATTTGGGCACCTATTGGTATAACATGGAGTTGGAACATATTATTAATCTCCTAAAGTAATTCCAATACTTTTTCCCTTTTAATTATTAAGATATGAAAGGCAGACATTCATCCCTCAAAAAGATGAGCATCAAGCTAGTCAATAATGTAAGACCTATCAAAAAGAGACCTTACAGGATGAACCCCAATATTCATCCTAAGGTTAAGATGGATATAAATGGTATGATAGCCGCATGCATCATCTACCCTATGTAATAATCTAAATGGGTGATCCCCATAGTCATCAACATCAAGAAGGATGGGTGCATCTAGATTTTTAATGACTATAAATTGTTGAATGCCACCTATATAATCAACCCCTTTCTAACTCCTTTCACCAATTAAGTCTTGGATGTCATCATAGGTTGAAAAATATACACATTTATTGATGGGTTTTGAGGATACCATCAAGTCTAGATTGAGGAGTAGGACAAGCCCAAAACTACCTTTGAGATAGAATGGAGTTATTTTGCATACAACATGATGCCCTTTGGACTCAAGAATGAACCAACCATATTCTCCTAAGTAGTGATCAAAAATTTTAATTAATTCATTCACAAGTTCCTTTAAGTGTAATTAGATGATTGTAATTGTATGGATTAGTGAAATATCACTACGATAACTTGTACCTCATGTTTGAGAGATGTAAGCAGTTGTAGATACATTTTAACATCAATAAGTGTGTTTTATCAACACCATTTGTCATTTTTATGTTACACGTCATTTATAAGGATGTCTTGCAAGTTTATCTAACAAATATTTCCATCATCCTTTAGTTCTAGACCCCAATGATAAAGAAAGACATTAACACATTTCTTGGATAGTATAGGTACTATAAGAAATTCATAAGGAACTATGCCAAGATTGTAATGCCACTAAAAGAGATATTGTGAAATGATGGCCCATTATATTGGGATACATTATAGGAAGATGCATTTGAGACCCTAAAACTAAAACTAGTGGGTACATTGATATTATAATTTCCCAACTAAATGAATCCCTTCCATGTCCATGTTGATGCATATGGTATTACAATCAATTACATTCTGGCACAACTAGGCGAAGGAAATATAGACCATCCCATTTCTTTTGTATGTAAAAAATTGAAAAAGGAAGAAAATAACTATACCAAAATTGAGTGTGAGGTGCTTGTCATGGTATACACTCTGTAAAATTTTTGATAATATTTTTTGGTAACCCCCTTCATCTTCTTCACTAATCATAAGGTATTTATGTACCTAGTGAACAAACCCATTATCCATGAGTGCATTTATCGATGGGTTATTTTATTTCAAAAATTATAGTTCTCTGTTGTAGTAAAACCTATAAAATAAAAAAATTGTCCTAGACCATCTATCCTACATCAACTCTGGTGATGCGATAGTACCTATTGTATATGATATGTTGGATACACAACTTTACATGGTCTAATACATCCTATAAGACTTGGTGAAGATCACCACATTTTTGACATTTATATATTCACCCCAGACTATGATAGCCAAAGAGAAGTACCTCATAATTCATTCCACCCTTTTTCAACTCATTGGTGGGGACTTGTACAAGTTGAGCTGAGATGAGGTCCTACATCGATGTGTCCTATAACATGAATAGGACCTAGTCTTACAAGAGGCACATGAGGGGATTGCTAAAGGTCATTACATCAAAGATGTTATGATGCATAAGGTTCTACACTTAGAATTGTGATGGACAAAAATATTTTAGGATGAAAAATATTGTGCCAATGCATGTGACATATACTAGTGCATAGGAAATCCAAACCACTGTGATAAGATGCCTCTCATTCCCATCCTTTCTTGGGAACCATTTGAAAAATGGGCCATTAACTTTGTTGGGTCTATTAATCCCACTATGAGGTGTACATGTGCATGATGTAGATGCCTAAAATTGGTCACCGGTGGCTTCATACTCAAATTTAGATCAATTATTACCAACCATCAACCATTTAAACTAAGAATTTCAAAATGTCTCAAATTTGGCTTCATGAACATGAAATAAATTAATCTGGCCTATTAATCAATTAAATTAAACAAATGCACCATCAATTAATTCAAAATCATTCAAAAATTACAAAAAGCTTAAAAATAATTAATTATCACCAAACCCTAATCAAGGCCTAAGTGAATTCAAACATGAAAAATTAAATCAATTATCAAAAATAAAAATTCAAATATCAAGAGTATTTTAAAGGCTAATCATTACTTTTTGTGAGTTATCACTTTTGAAAAATATGAAAAGAATATCCTAAGAATATTTCAAACACACCTTTTAAACTCAATTAAGGTTAATAAACTCAACAAAGGTTCCAATTTAACCCATTTCAAGTGATTTTGAAGCCTATAAAAGCAAGCCTAGAGCTCTTCATTGAGAGAGCTTGAAACATAATAAAGTTATAATGTTGGAGTTGATCCATAAAGCAAATGCATAGTGTTATAATACAAAAATCAAGCCAATCCAAGACAAACATGGTACCAAGATGAGATGGAGATAGCCAATCCCCATTGGTGAATACCTTTTGAGCATAATCTGATCAAGCCAACGAATAAATCATTTGGATCTCTCAAGGAAGATAAAGATTGTTGTTCTCTACATTTTAGTTGAGTTTTTAATTAGTGTTTGTTCATTAATCTCACTCTAGATCTAGGCCTAGAGATATTAGTATGTTATTGTGTTTATTTCATGTTTTTATAGAATAACACTTTATCTAACCTCCTCTCTTTTACAAATTCCTTCATCATAAATGACACACCCAATGGGACACGATTATGCACCCCATATATTTGAACAAACAAGATGTTAAAATAACTCTTATTTTCAATCTATTTAATTTTTTTTTTTGAATTTTTTACAAGTTGTTCTTATTGGTTTAATCCTAATTAACTCAAAATTTCACTAAAATCTGATTTTTAGTTTATAAGTTATGACTCTTTTAATGACTGTCACTTTTTTATTTTCTATTTTTCTGGTAAAATGGCTAGTACATAGCTAATAACTTTTTTTGTTGTTTACTATTTTCACATGAATTTTTGTAGAGAGGTGTGCCTTGGAATATTGACAAATTTTACAGATTTTGTGATAAAATAATTTATATTTTAAAAGTTATAATAAATACTAACTACCACTTTTATGTTTTGTGTATTTGGTTTTATTTGTTTTAACGTTCTAACTTATTATTTTCATGTTTCATAGGTTTTTGTGTGCATATTTCATAGGTTTATTACTATTATTTTTTTATATTTATTGAGGTTTTTAATGTTATTTTTTACAACCATTTCCTAACCTAACATGTTTATCTTTTATGGTTTTGCCTTTGGGTTGACAGGTTATCTAAACCCAAGAGCATGCTTTTCAAAGTTACTTGTCTCATTCATAAGAGAGCTTCAAAGATATACTATACTCTAATAATTTTATTGTAAGACATATTTGAAAAGTGATCAAATAAAGATTAATTAAGTCTTTTTAACCTATTTTTGGATGCTTAAAATAATTATTAACTTTCATTTGATGCTTAAGGAAAAACATAGATTCTTCTTTGAATGGTTTTGTGATTTTTTCTTTAAAAAGTTTCGAAACTTAAGGCCAAGGGGCAAAAAAACACCACAAAATATTTCATTTTATTTATCTAGAATTGAACTCACTTTCATGTTTTTCTTTTATGCAAGTTAATAATTGTTTGCTTAGTTATATTTATTTAAGCAAAAAGGAAGTTGTGTATGTATGCTCTCCCTTCGTCCCTTATAAGGAAATTATAGGATAAAAAGCACCATCTTCATTACAAATTGACTTAGTCCAAAGGTATAAAAGAGATGTTATGAAGGATATTCTCAAGATTCGCATAGCTTGGGTGATATATAAATAACCATAAATCTCTTTTACTTAGTTTTTATTTCATTGCATCTTAGTTTGTGAGTGGGACTTCATTACCTCCCATAAGTTATATAAGGAATCCTTGACCTAGATATTCACCTCCCAACATTGTACTTTACCCCTCTCTATGGGGGGGGGGTATATAAATTGGTATCCACTCACTAGGATGATGGTTTGAGTGGTTAAACCATCTCCATTAGTAGAGACTAAGACTAGGACATTTGAGCATTTAGACATTGTACTACATTGAGTGAGTAATAGATGTAGTGGTTGTAAAAAAGGCAAGACCTTTTTTTACAAAAATTCATATGATGCAAACACAAATGATGTGTTATTTTATTACATGTTGACATGAAAGTCTTGTGCATCTGATCCATCTAGAATGATAAAAAATTAATTAGTTTTAGTCAACCTCACTTTTCCACATGCTTGATAGAATTTTAGGACGTTATGCTTAGTTGAATTTGGTCACTTATCTTTTTATTATTTGGTGTTTATAGAATAAAACTAATGTTTTTTTTATAGACACATCTAAGCTAATTTGTTTATACACCACTCTTTTGTTTAAATAGGTGTTATGTTGTATGTTTTACACCAAACTTGTGCCTTGAAATTTTTGTTAAATCTTATTTGTGTGTGTGTCAATTGACTGATAAAGGTATTTTTATGCTTCCGAAATTAGATATCAAGTTTGTGCCTTAGAGTATTTAAAACAACACATTGATCACATCACTACAACATGCATACACCATTATGCTACTCGAATTATTTCAAAACTCATTTGAATTATATAAAAAACCATTATTTCAAACCATGTCATGTATTCCATTTGGATCCTTATCTTGAGCTGTTATGCCATCCAATATTGTCTAGCTCATTTGGTTGATCAAAGTCTAGTTTTCAACATTGAGTTTTTAATTAATCTTATCAAGTTCAAATTCAAACATTGATTAATTTTTATTTAGGCCTCACTTCATAGGGGCTAATACACAGATATTTCTCTTTTGAGTTTTGTAACTTTAGTTAATTGATTACACAAATTTGAAAAATATTACTTATATATTCAAATATCCTTGTTTCCATTGCTTGTTTATTTATAGAGCCTATCTTCATCATTGTTTGTGTCTTTATTTGGGAAAACACAATAGTTTCTCTAGGTGCCTTTTGCTTTATGGATTATACAAACTGATCATTTTTATATTTGATTGTGTGCCAAGTCTATGTCAAATTTGTTTCCAAATTTGTTAGATTAAATAAAATCATATCATGCCTTTGTTTCAAATCTAGATTTTGATGTCATTTGGCCAAAAGTCCTAGCATATCCTGCTTAAGCCTAGCTTTTGACTCCACGTTTGGATAAAAAACCTAGAAACACTTTTTCCTTTCTTAGTTTATACCTTGTTTGGAACACTTTGGCCTAGACTTTTGACATGCCAGTTTGTATTCAGATGTTTGACCTTTTGTATGTATGGAATTTGGTGTTAGACTATTTTATTCCAAGTCTTAACATAAACCATTTTGGATAAATATCTCCATGATCAAATCATTGTTTGGAGATATAAATCCACCCCTTTTGACCAAGTTAGACTAAGTTTGAACCATTTGTCCTTTCGACATAGTTTTTTAGATTTTTAAAAACTCTAAGCCTTTTTATTTTCAGATATTTATTCATTGATGCTAATATGTCTAACTACACTTATGGTAGAGTCACATACAATATAAAGTATGATAAAATGGCTACAAAAAATGGATTTGATTTCTATGGCTTCATTTAAGACCCCTTTGATGATAACATGGTTTGTGAGACAAAATTTTTCAACCTTACACAAATCAAATCAAGGATAAAAGTGAAGACCTCAATAGGGATGATATGGTTGGTGAGGTAGAATTGGGTACAAACCTCTAGAATGATAATGTTGTTTTGGATATGGATCCATACCCTCCTTACAGTAATCAATATAGGGAACAAAGGCAAGGATCAACTTATAATCTAACACAATACCCTGATTAGGATGATATGGTTTATAATGAGACTTATATGCATTAGCTTATGCAAGTAATTAGGCCCCAAGATGCCCTAGAATTTTTATTTCAAGACCACATCCTTTAGCTTGTGAAATAAATCAAGATCCATGACACCCTACCATCTTTATTATACGACATTGACCTTTAGCTTGTGAAAGTAATCAAGATCCATAGTTCCCACCCATTATTCAACCACCAACCATTATTCATCCAATTTTGATTATTACCCACTTTATAAAATCCCAAATAATCTAATCCCAACCTCAACCAGTCTAATTCTAATCTCAACCATTCCTATCAATACCTCAACCAAGCCAATTAGTATGCCAACTAGGCCAATCAGTGCCTATCCAACTGAGCCAATCAATCAATGACCAAGATATGTTTAAAAATGGTATTTTATAGCTCATTAGAAACCAAGGCCAAGATAACTAACCAATAAAAGATGTTTTTATTGAACCACCCATTTGTGATAAGTCAACCTATGATGAATCACCTTTTAATCATATACCTATTATCAAGGAGTCTCACTCTAATGAGCCATTATTTATTGAGTCACTTATTAATGATTATAACTTCCTTTGGAAAAATCATTACCTCAACCATATGCCTATTTTTAAATATCCTCCCTTTGATAATCTAGTCTTTGATGAGTTATCTCTTAACCTTTTCCCCACTATTATGGAGTCTCACTTTAATAAACCAATATTTGTGGAGCCCACTATGCCATCATAAGTTATTAATTTAGCAAGACCAAACATTCATCAAAACATCATTATCATAGCATCCACACCAGATGACGAATTAGAATTAGAGTTGGGTTATATCCTTGAATTGACATCAAATTTAGCATCAAGAATAGAATCAACATCATTATTGACACTAGATTCAGAGTCTATTGAGTTAGAATCAAATTTAAAATAAAAATATGTTCATGGTTATTAAAATATTGGCTACACATACTTTACAAATCAATTTAAATACATTTTTGATCTTTGCATGGTATTTGAGGATGAGTACTTCAATTTTGACACAAGTTATCCTAGTATCTTTTATGAGGATTGTGTAGCCTCTCCCCATTCCATTACCATTCCACATGTGATTACCACCAATCAACATAGCCATATTATTGAAATTCCATCTCCCACAAGTGTCGATTGGGACCAATAAAATCACACTTTATTAAAATACATCTATGATGACATAGCAGTTGAAAAAGAGTAAGGAGGCTATGACTAATATCATTTAGAAGAAGAACACTCTCCTATTGAAACCTTTTCGAAGGTGATAGGATACAATCAAAGTTCAAACATATAATCTTTTAATGAAACCTTTTTAGAGGTGCTAGAAGAAAATCAAAGTCAAAAGTTAAAATTCCTTAGTGAAACCTTCTCAAAGGTGTTATGGAACAATCAAGACAACTTCATTGGTGAAACCTCTTCGAGGCACCGATAGCTAATCATAAGAATTCTTCACTACTTGATAAATACTTTATCAAAGAAAAAATCAAAATAGCTTCCAATCTACAACATAATCAGATGGAAGATACTCTTAGGCCTAAATAATAGAAGAATATGGTGGTCTTATTGAGATAATATTTAGAAGTATTCAGCCCCACCATAGTCAAAGTTATGTCAAATCTAGAATCAACAACACTATGTGTACCTAAAAATCATGATCTTCATTTTTTTCCCTACCATTACACATTCCTTTATCCTCCACCACTCCATTACCAAATCTAACCTATCATGCAAAATTTATCCATATTTACTATTCATGGCCATAATTTCCTTTTTAGAGGCTATGAATATATCTTGTCTTGATGTTTGAAGAAAATAGAATCAACGACTAATAAATATCATAACAATAATAAAATCAATTACATCTAAATCTACAATAAGTTCTTAACAGATTAGCTATTTAGACAAGGTATGGATATCAATTAACATGATTGAGTATTCTAGTTGTATCATTTACTTAGTAGGATGTGCATCTCCCCATCAACAAGAACAATAGAATCCAAAACCACACCTAGACCAAACACATCCAACCCAACAACCAATCATTAACCAAAAACATGTACCATACCATTTCAATTTGCTAATATTTTTTCCTTTATCACACATCTTGCCATTTTCCTTATCACTTGGGGGAAACCCCCTATCATCTTATCTAATATATCAAACCATCATCATTATAAACAATGCCATGACATCTTCCCATATCATTCCTATTTAGACCAAAATCCTAATTTTAGTTGTCATATCCAATCCTATTTTGATCTTGGTTACTTTAGTTTTTCTCATACTTTTTACAAGGGGATTTTGATAAAGTTTTAATAATCAATCACATCCATATTTCAATGATAGTATATTAAATTAGTGTGATAGTTGATCTGGTAAGGTATCTTTCATTTTCCATCTATATCAAGTTTATTTATGTAAGCTTGATTATATTTCCTCTTAAGGAAAATTAGTGTTCACTAGTCTTGCTACTAATTATAACCACCTATGGGAAAATTAGTATCATTGATCTAATCAATTTTATCTTAGTTATAACCACCTATGTATAAACTAGGAGTAATATTTATTTATCATGCATTGCCACACCACTTTGCCACTGTTGTTTCCTTTTGACTGGCCATTTGTCAGGTTTGAGAATTTGTTGGGACCTAGTCAAATTTCTCCCTGCCTTTTATATAGATGGAATTAAAATGACTTGAGGTCATATTAGGACTATGTAGGTTATACTCAATTCATGTTGAGGTCACCTCAGTCCCCCTTTCTATGTACTCTCATCATTTTTTGATCAATTTAAGCCAATGCTCTTGCCATTTTTTAAGTAGGTATCTTGTCAATCTCTAACGAGTTGAGATACATCAAAATGCTAGAAAAATTTCAAAATTTTCAAAAATATAAAAAATTTTGTCTTGTCTGACCCTACTAAGTTATCCTCAATTCAGCCTACTAGGGCATGGTCATTGTTAGTATGCTTTCTTTTGCTTTTGTTTTTAGGATTTATTATCTATTTGTTTGTGTGTGTTTTTTGTTAGTTTGTTTGTTCAATTTATTATTTTTTTGCTTTAAGAAATGTTGCCTCTTATTAGTTTATATGCATTCATTGGATGATTCCTTCAGCACATTATTCTTAAGTCTATCCATATTCATATATTGACATTACCATCATGGTTTTTAAAATTAGTGTATTATTTTCAAGTGTTTATTGGATCAGGAGTCAGTCCTTACTCATATTTCAATATAGTCTTATTGGTGTTCTATCATGATGCATACCATCACATGCTACAAAAAAAATCAGCTTCAAGAATGTCTATAAGCAATGGATCTATATAAGTTTCTCCTCGATACCTTGGAAAATCCTTCCACCCATCTTGATCAAATTAACCCATTGACCATTCTAGTTATATTATTACTAATAAGGACAAGCATATCTATATTAGTAGGTAAAATCAAATCATTTCCAATGATCAATATTATTCTTCTATTCATATCTTTCATCACTTTGCATCCTCTTACATTTGGTTGTCTATGGCTTCTTTAGTCATTAGACCATCACATCTATGTTTTTGCCCACTCATATTTAATCTATGTAAGAGGTTTTATCCTTGAGTTATGCTTACTAATCCACCCTAATTGGGGTACCACCATATCAAACATCATATTTATCTAATATAATTCATCTTAATGATTATAATCACCTATGGGCATATCATTATTTCAAATTTTATTCCTGATTATAACCACCTTTGGGAAAATCAACATCATTTTTAAATCAATGCATGCAAGCATGTTCTCATTTAGATTAAATTCACCCATGGGTTTATTCCAGCTTTCTTCTTGCTTATTTTTTAAGGACCATATATCAACTAATCTGATAGCCACTCCCTTAAGGGGGCATTATCCTAGGCTTCCCAAACATCATCGAGAGTTTTTTCCTTCAACCATCATCTTCTTTTTGGCATACAAGCATTTTCTCATTCTTTAAGAAGAAATTATTGTGCCTACCATTTGCAACATATCCCTAAATATGGAAAAAATATAGACACCTAAAATTAGACATCAACAGATTCATATCTAACTTTATACCAATTCTTACCAACCATTGACCATTTAAATTAAGAATTTCTAAATGTTTTAAATTTGGCTTCATAACCATACAATAAATCAATTTAGCCTATTAATTAATTAAATTGAACAAATGCACCATCAATTAATTCAAAATCATTCAAAAACGTCAAAAATCATAAAAATGGTTAATTAGCACCAAATCCTAATCAAATCCTAATTGAATTTATCCATGAGCAATTAAATCAATTATCGAAAAGGAAAATTCAAATATCAAGAGCATCTTAAAATCTAATCATTACATTTTATGAGTTGTCACTTTTGGAAAATATCAAAAGAATATCATAGGAATATGCTAAAAACACCTTTTAAACTCAACCAAGGTTAACAAACTCAACCAAGGTTTCAATTTAACCCATTTCAAGTAATTTTGAAGCCTATAAAAACAAGCCTAGAGCTCTTCATTTAGAGAGATTGAAACATAGTAGAGTTATAATGCTAGAGTTTATCCATAAAACAAATGCATAGTGTTATAATGCCAAAATAAATCCAAGCCAAACATGGTGCCAATAGGAGATGGAGATAGCCAAGCCCGATTGATGAAGACCTTCTGAGCACAATCCGAGCAAGCTAATGAAGAAATCATTTGGATCTCTCAAGGAAGGTAAATATTTTTGTTATTTGTATTTTAGTTTGGTTTTAAATAATTATATATTCATTAAGATCCCCTTAAGATTTAGGCCTTGAGATGTTATTATGTTAGTATGTTGTTTTTATGGTTTTATGGACTAACACTTGATCTAAACTCTTCTCTTTGACATATTACTTCACTAAGTGGGTTAAGGTAGCACCAACCAAATATTGCATAGCTTTCACCATAATAAGGTTTATCTGGGATAATATTATTAGTTGTTATGGGTTCTTACTTAGCTTGACTAATGACTATGGTGTACACTTAAACAATTAAGGCATTTAGATCCTATTGATTGAATATAGGGTGATGCACCATAAGACACCACCATATCATCCACAAGAAAATGGCATAGTTGAGGCATTATATTATATATTGGGAACATGCCTCACTAAGATATGTGACATTGGTTACAAATATTGGGATGACCATGTGTCATTCGTATTTTGGGCCTATCACACTATATAAAAGTTCTTAAATAAGGCCACACCATTTCAACTAGTGTTTAACATAGAGGCCATTTTATTGATGGAGTTCATAGTGACCTTATTATGCATTTCATGTATTGGTTGACTAGATGACCAAGAGTCTTTGAGTTCACAGCTATAAGACTTAGAGTGATTGCAGGAGACATGAACCCAATCAAGATGGAGCTAGTAAAAATAAAAGGCATGCTAAGAACTCTAGAATGATAAGCACATCAAACACAAGGTACTTATTGAAGGAACATTGGTATTTATATATGAATCCAAGTACCTCAAGCACCCAGACAAGCTATAGATTAGTTGAATAAGACCTTATGTCATTGATAGTATATTGGAGACTAATACATGTAAGTTGCACATTGATGGGTAAAATTTTCCATGGGTATTTCAATAGAAACATATTAAAACCCTATATTCATTATGATGGCACTTATACCAATAGAAACTAACTTCTTTATTAGAAGTTAATTATTTTATGTTAACCATTATAAAATTTGGTGCAAGTCAAATCTTTCTTTATGTTTGTTTCCTTGTGTTTGTGAATAATATTGGTGCTTTTAGGCCCATAGGAGAATTATTTTTGTGCTTACATGCATAAATACATTTAAGTGTGTTAATCACAAACACTCTCCAAGCACCTGGGGCTAGACACCTAAGTTTTTGGGAGTATGAATTTATCAGATTCAAAAAGTGGTGAGTACAAGTTGAAAAAGGGAAGTGCACAAAATTCTGGTGCATAAGAAACTAAGAAGAGAGAATGAATCATTAGAGGACTAGAAAAAATATTTTTATGGGGTAGGGAAGGTTGAAACAAGAGACATGGAAGTGAAGAAAAATTGAAAAAAAAAGAGAGGTGTACTTGAAAGGAAGCATAACACTAAGGAGAGATGGAACTGAGGAGGATGAATTATGTGCATGTGAAGCATTTCACCTAGGTTTTCATAATAAGGGTGAAGTTTATGCTAAGGTAAATGAAGTGTAAGAGATATTATTGAGATAGTTGGCACCCACCCAACAGTGAGTGGGAAATGATCATTTGAATCACCTATCACTTCACCAAATGAACCATTAGAAACATTTAATGATAGGATGGTGGAGGCACAAAGATCCATAATAAATGATAATGTGGTGGTATATTTTCATGAATATTGTGGATTTAGTATATTTCAAGAAATCCACACACCACCACACCATTACTCACTAGCCATTAACAAAGTAGGTAAAACTACGGTATAAAGAGGTGAATGGAAAATGTTGATAGGTTGCAAACCTTGAGATAATTTAAACTAGATATAGAGAGTTGAACCAGAGTTAAAGCCACCCAAAAACTAAAAAATGCTACCATAGTAAAAACTAGAGCATCCATAACTACCAAGTGAGAATGGTTGAATCATGATAAAATTGTATTCCACTTCTAATTGGAAAGGAGGAAAGTGGAGAGGATTTGAGAGAGAAACTAGGTAGTATAAATATTATAGACTGTGGAGGCTACCATTAGTAGTGCATGAAGCTCAAGATTCAAAGATAGTCATATATCCTAATATTGTGAAGAAGTGCCAAGTATTATTTGTAGACATCCAATTCCTAACACTATTTGTGTTGAAATTGTCAATCTTACTCGAATTGCACTCAAATGCAGATTTTAGGTAAAAATCCATAAAATGTCTTAAATGGTTTGAAATTTTCATTTATAAGTGCCATTTTAGGTCAAACTATCCCTAAATAGGGCAATGCATTTTATGGGCTAGCTAACTTTGATCAGATCATTTCGAGTCAAAATGACCATTTTGCCATTTAGTGATCTAGATCACTCTTTTATTATAATTAAATGGTACACATCATGTACCTTTTTTATTTTTTTTTGGAAACATCTCAAATGAGAATACAGTTCCAACCAATCTAGACTCACCTTATAATTCCTCTCCAGTCAAATTATAACCCAATAATATGACTCTTTGACCATTTTGATTGATTAAGGACCAATTTTAAAATAATTGCATAAATGTTGATTAACCTTGTTTAAGGCTAATTAATCCAAATCAAGAGCTTAAGTGGATTTTCCATGAGATTTAGTGAATATTTCTTCTTGAAAATTGATTCTTATTATTTGTATCACCTAGTGACATCATCTATGGGGTGGTATCCATCAAGCCATAAGTGCATAAAATATTAGGATTATGGGTTACCCATGCCTATTTAATGCCTCCCATGCCCCTTCAATGCCCCTTATTCCAAGGTCATCTTGAGGATATTTATGAATTTATTTATAAATATTAGGATTATCCTCAACCACACATTTCAATCTTGAGATGAAAGATTGAGGTTGATCCTGACCAATCTCAAAAATATATAAATAGAGAGGTCATGAACATCATTTCTAAGTTATTTTGGTGCAAGATTATTATGATCAAACATCTCCAAATCTTGAACATTTCAAAGTTATAATGCTAAATTTTTTTCACAAAGCTTCATTCATAGGCTAGTTTAGTGATTCCACATCAAGAGCCTAGGTTTTATGGAGTGTTCTTGAGGCATTAGGGGAGCTTTCCACCATTGTTGAAAAAGACAAGGATGCTTAATCAGGGGAGAACAAGTTTTTGAGCCACATAGGTATGGTGAAATCATTTGGGAAGGTAATATGGTGATTGCTTTATTTCATTTGTTTATTACTATCCTTTGTAATTCCCATAGGAATAGATAGGCTTGGTTAGTTAGTTATTTATACATGTTTCATTTTCTATAGACTAATGCTTGACTAACTTGCTTTGTAATCCTCTCTACATCTTGGCATGTTCAGTAGGACTAGACACATCTTACACCTAAAGGAGATCCTTTTGAAACCTTAAAAAACTTATTTAAGATTTTAAAACTCTTGAAAATTAGTTTTCTAACGTTATTTTTCCATTTTTGGTTAACATGGTTTTTACACAGTAATCGACATCGGTAGAAATACCGACATCGATTACTTGGATTAACTAATGTCTGTTAGTAGAACTAGCATTGGTCAGATCTTACTTGGCCATAACTGATGTCAATGGTATTGACCAATGTTGGTCATTATGTTTTTTAAAAAACATAAACTCAAGACCTTATTTTTCAAAGTTTGTTATTTCAAACTCAAAATGGCTCCAAAGCTAAAGGACATGCTAACAATTTTGCTATAGGATCAAGTTTAAAATTTGCTTAAAACATGTTTAAATCACTTTTACATGCCTAAAAAAAATGATTAGGAACCTTATTTTGGTGCTTAACAAAGAATTTAAGTATTTTTGGTGAATGTTTTCAAAGTTTACAACTAAGACCAAGGGGTCAAATGAACACCACCAAACATTTCATTTAGATTTAAAATTGAACACACTTGTTAATTCTTGTTTGCAATAGTTGATTAGATTAATCTTGTTTGGAAAAAAGAGGAATGTTGCATGTATGCTCTTCCATTTTTCCATTATAGGGAACCCTTGGAATCAAAAGCACCATTCCTATTTCAAATAGCTTAGTCCAAGTCTTAGAAAGAATATTGCCTAAAGCACTCCCCAAAAACATGCTAAAGTTTGGGTGATCTTGAAAATGACCTTAAAGTCTTTATATTTTATGCTTTATTTATTTTTATGCAAACTTGGCTTATGATGGGGACTTCATCACCTCCCTCAAGTTCTTTAGTGAAGTTTTGACCCAATCTTTCACCTCTTGACATTGACTTCATTTGACTCCTTTGGAGTTACCACACGGGATGTAGTGGCACTTAAGACATCGCACTACACTGAGCAAAAAGTAGGATGTAGTGGTTTCATAAATGAATAGACATTTTTGAAATAAGATAAGTGATATAGACCCAAAATCCATGCTTTTATTTCACATTGTTTGTTGTCAAAGTCATTGTGCAATTGATTCCCCTAGAAATGTTTGAAACTTGATAGTTTAGTAGACCCCACTTTGCCATACCTTGTTAGTTTAGACTTAAGACATTTTTTTTTTTATTAGCTTACTTGGTCTTGATTTGTGTCTAAACTACTTGTTAACTCAATGAACTTAACCAAAACACACTGTCCTCAATTTTCTTGAGCAAGGGAGGCATTACACTATCTAAATGGAAAATTCATCTTTTCCTTGTTCAAATTGTTATCAAAATATTTGTGTCATGACATCCACTTTGGCATAGTCATACTACCCAGTTATGTATATAACTTTTACCTAATTTGTTTAAATCCTTCATTTATAATCCACATTCAAAATTGAACCTTTTTGAGTTCTACGGGTTGGTGCATCAAAGTGGGTTCACCATTTATTCACTAGGATTATTTTAACTTGGGTTCAATTTTATATTTGGATTGAATGTTATTTATTAAGACTCAAAATCACATTATCATCTTGGTGGACTCAAGTTATCTTATATATCACTCATGCTTTGGGTCTTAGAACATATTGTAGCCTACTAGAATCATATAGTGACGTTGTATTTCCCATTTGGTCCTAGATTTATACTTAGTGATTCACGTATGTCTTTACATCTTGAGTTTCTTAGTTCATTTTGTCTTCTTCATAATCTGGAGAGCTTCCCTCTAAAATTCTACGGTCAACTTTTCAAAGTTGAAACTAGCTTTTGTAGTGTGGGTGTATCACAAAGATCTAGGCTTTGGTGTACTAGTCTTTGGTGTACTAGTTTTCACCTTGGGTCTTTGAGTTACCTTACTCTCTTATAATATATATTATTTTAACTTTACCAAAGGTTGAGTCATTTTATGAGCCAAATATTCTAAATTGTGCATGGTTTTAAACCACCCTCCTTTTATAGTCTAATTAGTGCCTTGGTTATTTGTTTAAAAAAGAGAGCCAAAGCATACTTTGATTGGTTATCTAACATTGGTCCAAAGTTGGTAAAACATATAGAGAAGGTCTTTTTAGACATGACTCAAAGGTTCACTCATAGTGGGGCCTCTTATGGCCTTAGTTATGAGGATGAGTAATTTTATGATGGTCAAGATAACCCCATTGTTTTTGATGATATCCCTGCAATAGTAGGATTTGAAGATGATTATAATGAATATAAACCCCAAGAAGATCAAGATGAAACCCTTGTTAGATTGATAGAATTAGGTGCTAGACTACCTTCTGACTTTCCTACAGAACAATTGCATATCTTGGTTAGAGAAGGAGAACAATGATGGAAAGAGTAAGCTTTTGCACAAATAGACATACCTTCTTCTTTTAACAAAGAAAAGGAAATAAAAATAGAGTCAAAACCCACAAATATAGATCTTTTAGCTAAAATCAAGATAATAAGTTGATGTTATGTAGAACAACTTGTCATAGACTAAATTGACTCCCTAGTTGCCACTTCAATTCATAATAAGGCTTCAAAATAACACAAAGATATGGTGGATATTATGCAACAAATATTGGATGAGAACATTACCATAGTGGATCAAGGTAATCTAAATGAATAGTTAAAGCCATAAGAGACCTTACAAGATGTTCTATTTGACATGGAACATACATTATTTAATCATCAAGAACCTCTTATTACTTTACAAAATCAGAAACCCAAACATTCAGTTCTTACTGAGGAAATCCCTCAAACAAACTAAATATTGGTAAATAAACATAGAAATTTTCAAAATCAACAAAGTGTGAAACAACTAGATACTAGGAATAATTTATAATCCAAGAATAAATGGCCTATGTTATCAACTCAAGTAGAAAATTAGAACCAAATAAAATATTGAAAGGTATACGCTCCTTATAGATCCGTACAAAACTAGGGGTACATTTCACCCCAATAGTAGAAAAATTATGGGCACATTCCACCCCAAAAACAATAAAACTAGGGGCACATTCCACCCCAGTAGCAAAAACATTAGGGGCACATTCTACCCTAATAGCATATTATCTAATCCATAAATGCACAAAACATGCAAGAGTGGAATTTTATGAAGGAAATTTTCCAAAGATTGGAGACAAACAATAGAGTCAAAACTACAAATTTAATGAGATATGCCCATATCCATTCGACTTATCTATTCTCTAAAACCCCTTTTCACCTCACTTTGAGGCACCCAAATTTGAAAAATACAAAGGGAAAGGAGATCCACATGTACACATACAAACATTCTTCATCTTGTGTCAAGAGGTTACTTATAGTAGTTAGTACTTACTATGAATATTTTTATGAAGTTTAGTAGGACAAGCTCTTGATTGGCTACTTAAACTACCTAACGGATCAGTTGCATATTAGAATGACTTATCAAAAAAATTCATTAACCATTTATCATACAACATAGAACATGAATTGACCAATGTTGACTTATGCAAAGCTAAATAGCATGATGGTGAATGTTTTATTGCATATCTATAGAGGTGGAGAGCATTGGAAGGCCACTTTCAACACAATTAATTAGACAAATAATTGGGTGATATCTTTGCACATAATTTTTATCCTAAAATTTCACATAATCTATGATTAGTTTGTGCTAACTCATTTGAATAAATTATTGACAAAGGAGTGTAGATTGAGAAGGCTCTTATTATTAGGGGACTTGTTAATATCTTTGCATAAGGACAAGTGTCTAATCAGACTAAATCACTAGATCCTCAAATAGTTATCCAAGATAATTCTAAGGGATTTCAAAAAAATAATAACATGGTTAGAAATGGGGTGATATAAACAAGACATGTAAAAATGGTATAAATTATGCCTCCTCCAAATGTACAATTAACTCCCTCAAATCTACTACCTACTTTGCAAAGACAACCTCCATGAAGGATGTTTCATAACAATTTTAGAGTCTTTATCAAGTTAGGAGAATTAATTGAAGTAGTATTATAAAATCTCATTATAGCTAACTTAATTATATAGCCAATATCAAGGCCATTTCTTCAAGATCAACCAAAACTAGACTGGTATAAAGATAAAAAATGGTGTAACTTTCATCATGTTGCTGATCATGGTGCATATCATTGCATTCAACCGTGACATATTATTGAGGGCTTTATTGAAAATGGTGAGATATAAATTAAGTTGGCCCCCAATCAAGACACAAATTAGGATATGGGAATCTACAAAGAACCTTTTCCTTAACATGATCCACCACCACCAAGAAACATTCAAAATGGTCACAATCAAGGATAGAGGTAGAATAAAAACCAATAATAGGGTCAGAATCGTAATGAGCATAATCAAGATCATGATCCCCACACTAATAATGTGGATTATAATAATGTTCCTTAAAACTAAAATAACACTATGGGATGAATTTTTGTAACCCACATTACCACTATTACTATGATGCTATGTGGCCAATCTCATGTTCCTTACAACATGAGAACCATCATTATAGGGTCAGTACCCTCTCCCCCTAGTAATAACATGTCGAGTTCACATCATCATGTTGCTACTCCATTTGCATAGGTTACTAATCCTGAACAATAGTACCATTCTTCTAAAGGATCCTCGCTAACCCAAAATTATAACAATGTCATTAATCACCCATGAATCACCATTCAAGGCCCTTTGCCTTGCTCTTCTAATAATAATGACTCCTTTCTACCTCTCGGTTGTGCAGTTATAACTAGATGCTCATGATTTACCATTCAGGGCCCTTCACCCACTTCTTTCCATAAACCTAATGAGAACATTTTTCCAATGGTTCCAAATCTGAATGTTATTCCAATAAAGACTAAACTAGTTCAATCCATAATTCAAAGGCCTTATAGTCTAATGGACTAATTAGATAACACCCTTGTGCAAATTTCCATATTAGATATCTTGTGAACATCTGATGTCCATAGAACCATCCTCAACAAACTTTTATAAGATTTTATTATGCCTAATGATATAAACCTTGATCAGTTCTGGAACCTAATTGGACATTTGTATTCATTTTAGTAGATCATGTTTGATCAAAAGGACATGTCCACCCTTGGCCCAAACCATAATAACCCAATATACATTTAGATAATCATTATAGATCACAAGATCAAGTAGGTTCTTATAGATAATGGTTTAGGGTTACACATCATATCTCTTAAATTGGTACGATGACTAGGTTACATGGATAAATACATTCAACTAGAGACTATTACAATCAAGGCTTATGCCAATGTTGAGAGGGAGTCATTCAGTATAATTTGGTTTCTAGTCATGGTTGGGGATATTTCTCATCACATGTTATTCTATATTGTGGATATTGAGATTCCTTATAACATACTTCTTGGTCATCCTTGGATCCATGAAGTATAGGTAGTCCCATCTACTCTTCACCAATGCCTTAAGTTTCCCCATGATGGGATCAAGGTTACTATTCCTATTGATTAGTAGGCATAACAATATTACAAACATCTCAAAGTAAATTTTTGTAATTATAACTATTTCCCAAGTTATGAATTCATTTCAAAGAATAATAAAGCCATTTTTTCTCATCCATTTCCATCTAATTATATAGACCTTGGTGATCTAGCCTCCACCTTAATTGATGCATTTCCTATAGATCTAGCCAAGCAAGTGATTATTAAATATGTAGGCATTTCCATGTATCATCTAAAGTATGTCTTCCATATTGTAAAATTACTAAAATCCCCTAAAACATTTGGTAAGCCTAAAACTTCATAGAATCCTAATAGACCTGATCAAATTTGGCAACCAAAGAAGAAGCAACCAAAACCTCCTATGGCTTTTATAACTATAATTACACCAAAGAAAGATCAAGAGGATTTTACCGAGGGAGATTGGTTATATTCTAAGGGCCTTATGGATTATTTTTAGAATCCAAAGTATCCTATCCATAATATGATAATGGATCATCTTGACTATATAGGGAAAGACATTGCCCCCCAGGTGCAAGAAATTTTAGAGCCCTTATCAGCTAGAGCTATCAATGGGAATCATGGTCTTGAATTTAAACCACTAGAGGATGACCTCATAATATTTGGTAGTGATTCTTCTGAAGTGACTAGTAACAAGACTCTTAAGAATGATGTAACATCCCATTATATCCTTTTTGATGAACTTGTTGATTTAGATTTGTTTGATTCAAATGCCATATTGACCATAACACCTATTAGAGCTTCCCATCCTGAAGCAAAAACCCATCTTATTGGTGCTTCCCTTCTTGAAGTAGGACATTATATCTTTACCATTGGTGTTTCCCATCTTCAAGCAAACCCTCACTATAACCTATTCCTTTGCCATCTTGAACTCATATATTAGGATCAACAAAATTTGATCATATGCCTCGATGAGTTTTAAAATAAAGAATAAATTTTAGAATACATGGGCCTACAAGATGCATTCCCCATTGGTGATCATAAATAGGGTTTTTATTTTTCATTAAATCCTTCTACCTACTTTGGAGAGTAGGTAAACTTTCTTGGTCATAATAAAGAAAAATCATCAAGATCTTTAGGTTAAAAACTCTTTGAGGCACTTGTTGATTAGGGAAAAATTAAAGAAAAAGACAAGCCTTTGAGTGAAAACCTATTTTAGGCACTCCTAAGTAGGAAAATTTTCTCATCCCCTTAGGTTATATAAATTCCATTTAGCCTAAGCTCTATGGCTAGTACAAGCATCTCTTCAGAATAACATCAAATATTTGAGCATCTTGCTCTTGGGTTTTCAGAGGTCTTTGCCAATTGGCCTTTACTTGAGAAGGTAGATTTTGATTCTTCATATTATCCAGATCTTTGGGAAGGAAAAAAAGGAGATATGATAAAATAAGATGATCATGACCATACATTGCCTAAAATTCTAGAAGATGGATCCACACTCCATATGGAGAGCAAAATAGAAGTGAATTTGGGAACCCATGAGGATCCCAAAAATATTTATCTTAGAGCTTCCCTTACTAAAGTAGAACATGAACATAGTATATCCATTCTTAAGGATTATATAGACATATTTTCATGGGCATATTCTGACATGCCAAGCCTAGATCTAGATTTAGTTGTGCATCATCTAGTTATTCACCTTGATACTAAACCAATCAAGAAAAGTTAAGAAAGATGCATCTAAAAATCACCCTTTTGGTTAAGGCCAAGTTGAAGAAGTTGTTATGATCCAATTTTATTAAACCACTAAACTAATCTGAATAGATTTCTAACATAGTGCCAGTAAGTAAAAGGAACCTAGGCATACATGTTTGTACTAATTTTCATGATATCAATAAGGCATGTCCCAAAGATGATTTTCCTCTACTTAACATCAACATGATTATGAAATCAACTACTGTGTATGAGATGATATCCTTAATGGAAGGATTTTATAGTTACAATCAAATCAAGATAGCCCCTAAATATCAACATAATACTGCATTCACCACTTTGTGGGGAACATTCTCCTACCAAGTCATGCCATTCAATTTGAAGAATGTCAGAGCCACATATCAGTGTGTAATGACTATCATCTTCCATGACATGATACATGACATTGTCGAGGACTATGTTGATGATATACTAGCAAAATCAGGAACAAGAGCTGGACACCTTGACATTCTATGAAGAATATTTGAGAGGCTTCATGCATATAAAGTCCACTTGAATCCTAAGAAATGTGTCTTCGGAGTCACATGAGGAAAATTTCTAGAGTTTATTATATCACAACAAGGGATTGAATTCAACCGTGTAAAGGTCACTATTATTATGGAAGTGCCTCCCCCCAACAATCTTAAACAATTACAAAGTCTATAAGGCAAGATATAGTCTATACGTAGGTTCATTTCTCAATTGGCAAATAAGTGCCACCCATTTACCCATCTCTTAAAGAAATGGGTGACATTTAAATGGGATGAATATTGTCAAATAGCATTTGCAAAGATTAAAACATACTTGGATATCCACCGGTCTTATGCCCTCTAACATAAGGAAGGCCACTACTTTTTACATATTGGCCAAAAAATATGCACTGGGGGGCACTTTTGGCTCATCATGATGATCATGGTAAGGAAAATGTAGTTTATTATTTAAGCTACATATCAGTCACATATAAACATAATTATTTTCCTATTTAGAAGGCATGTTTAGATATAGTGTTCACCACTTAGATATTATGCCATTATATGCTAAATAACAAAACTTTTATTATCACCAAGGTAGATCTTCTCAACTTCCTCTTATCTAAAATAGCTCTCCAAGGATGCATGGCTAAATGGATTATGCTCCTCAGAAAGTTTGATATTGAATACTAGAATTAGAAGGTAATCAAAGAGTAGATTCTTCTAGACCAACTTGCAGAAGCTCCTATTATATCCACTCAAACTCTCAACTTTGACCTTCTAGATGATTCTATCATGAAGATAGAACAAGCATCAAAAGAGATTTAATAGTGGAGACTCTATTTTGATGGATCCTTCACATCTTGAGAATCTGGAGCTATCATATTATTGATAACATTATAAGTGGACTTGATCCCCAAAGCCTTCCATATATAATTTTAGTGTACAAATAATATGGCTGAATATGAGGCATTGGTTTTAGTGCTCCATCTTGATATACAATGGGATATTCAAAGCTTAAAGGTCTATGTAAATTATAGCTAATCATAAATCATATAACTAATCAATATCAAATAAGAGATGATAAGCTTGTCCCTTACAATTAGATTATTAATAACCTTATAAAACATTTTAAATCTTTATAGTTTGAGTATGTCCATGAATCAACAATTGGTTTGTTGATGCCATGGCAATAATTAGTTACATGATTCAAATGCATGAAAGTGCTAAAGAGTATCAATTATTGATTGAAAATTTTCTTTAGCTAACACATATTTTATCAAATTTAGAGAGGATATGAAACATTATTGATCCTAATCTCTCACCTAAGCTACCATGGTACCAAGATTTTTATAACTATTTCCATAACCATGTCTTTTTTGCCAAACTTTCCAATAACCAACAAAAAATTTTCCTTCATCACCTAACACATTATATGTTCCTTGGAAACATGTTTTATCAAAATGTTTATGATGTAACTCTTCCTCATTATTTATGTTTGTGAGAATCTAGGCTGACACTAAAGGCAGTTCATGAAAGAATGTGTGGGGCCTATACCAATGGTGTAGTCATAGAAAATAAATTTCTTAAAATAGTATATTACTAGCCTAAAATGGATATATATACTTGTATTTATTTAAATAAGTGTGTTCCTTGTGAGTAGCATGGAAAATTGATACATGCACCTTCCTTACCATTATAGTCAATTAAACACCATGGTCATTCTCCACATGGGATCTTGATCTCATTGGGAAAATAAACCCAACATCTTTAGATGCCCATAAGAACATTTTGACTATGACTAAGTAATTTACCAAGTGGATTGAGGACATTCCTCTCACTTATGTTATCAAGAAAAAAATAGCCAAATTGATTCATTACCATATCATTTATCAATATGGTATCCTAGCCTATATTATATCTAATAATGGTGGATCCTTTGTAAACCAAGATGTGAAATATCTTTGTGAAAAATTCAAGATAAAGCACAAGAAATCCACTCCATATAACTTTCAAGGCAATGGACAACTTGAGACATCAAATAAAACCATTATAGACATCCTAAAAAATATTGTCAATGATGCTGGACATAATTGGCACTTACAACTCTTTCCTACCCTTTGGGCTTATAAAACCAATCATCACACCCCAACTGGAACTACTTCATACTCCCTTGTTTTTGGCACTAAATTTATCATCTTAATCAAGATTAATATCTTATCATTAATAATATCACTAGATCACATTAAAGATGATGAAGACTATAGAGCCTCATGGATATAAAAACTAGAGCTTCTTGATGGTAAGCATTTGGCTACCCTAGAAAACATGCAAGTCTATCAGAACATATTATGGAAAAGCCACAAGAAACACATTCTCCCTCAAGAATTTGAGATTGGTGACTTAGTTTTGAAAGAGAACCAAAAGAACATGAATGTTGAACCCAAAAATAAAGGCAAGTTTTAGCCTAATTGGTTAGGACCATATATTGTCATGGAAAACTATAGATCAGGAGCATATCGATTGGCTAAACCTAATGGTGAAGAAATTTTAGATCCCATGAACATTGCACACCTTAATAGGTTCTATTCATGAACATATTTGAACCATTATCTATAAGACCCTTAACTTGGGGGCAACTTGTGCTGTCATAATTTTATCCCACCCTTTTATCTTACCTTGAACACATTTTATACTACCTTGGTCCACATTTTTTGAATCTTGACAGTAAAGGCTTTGAAATATTAGCACTATAAACACATTCTTCATCCCAATATAATTTTCTATATTCAAAGATACATATTCTTTGTTATATATAGCACATGTTATAAACTTGAACATTTTTTTGTCCCTTGATGAATTATGATCTCGATTATGTCTCATAAGCATTATGAACATCTTCATTAGTGGTTTTACAAAGTAGTTCAGCCAAGATAATATTATATAACTTTTGATAGGTGAACAACCACATGTTTTTAGTACAAGTCTTTTGTTTCTTTCTTGTTTTATCAAGAACCTCACTCTCATCGATTTACGAGTATGGGCCATTATAGTCAACTTATTTGTCTTATTGGAACCTCTACTCTCAAGAAGTGCATCTCCTCAACTAGATGGTCCAATCTTGAGCATATTTTATCCCAAAAGCATTATAAATACTTTGAAAATATGAAAAACATCAGAACATGTTCTATAAAAGAACAAAAATATTGTCTCATGCTTCTATACATTTGTACATTCTCATTCCACCATCCTACACTCTCACCATTTTAAGAGAAACTATTAAGTTTGAATGCTCTCACCATTTTACAATAAAATATTAAGTTTTAACACTCTTATCATTTTCCAAGCATAGGGACACTAGTTCATCTCATCTTGTCCCATACACTTACTATTTTTCAAGATCATTCTTTCTTGTCTCATTAGTTTCTTGTTTACCAAACCATTCTCATTTATTTGTCATATCTTCCATTTCTTATATAAAATTAATTATCCTAGTCTGATTGTCATTTTTATTCTATCCCATTCCCTAGGAGAACTACATTTAGCCTGAAGTTCATGTTGGAACATGCATCCATAGAACTATGTAGACAACATCCACTTGCCTTATATATCTAGAGTCAGCTCGGTCAACCCCTTCCTTTTCTTCTCTTCCCCCATTTCTTCTATCATTATTCCTCTTTAATTAGGGAACAACTATCATGTCATTTTTCTATGTTATGATGTGGTATAAATTAACACCTCTACCACACATGCATGAACATTTATCTTTAAACCACACTAACTTGGTTTTTGTTTGTGTGTGTTTATTTAAGTTTTCTTTGTGTTTTATTTTGTTTTATTGGTGTTTTGTTGTGATTTCACAACTCTACTTTTATTTCTTCTCCTTTTATATTTTTATTGCTTCTTGACTCCATTCTTGGTCTTGTGTTTTCTTGATTATTTTTGTTTATCTCTCATATGTTTCAGAACATCTTGATGATTCACGTGGATCTCGATTGTTTATATCTTGATCCTATGTTATTACATTGTTCTTGGACCATTTTATTTATTTGATTTTTGTTGGTGTCTTATTTTTTTTGTTTGATTTTTATTTTCTCTTTTGTGTTCAAAAATACCTTGATGGTCCACATTGATCTTGATTATTTATTTCTTGGTCTCATATTGTTAAGATGTTCTTGCCTTTTATTTAAACATTTTTTGTTCATACTTAAGTCTTGATAGATCATATCTTGATTTCAAGTTAGGTTCATTTATGTTTATCTTTTTATTTGTTTTTTCTTTTTTGTTTAAATATAAATCATTATAGCTCTATTTTTGGTCATTATTTTACCATTATCCTTAGTTATAGATATTCACATTTGAACTGGCTCAGTGCAATTGGAATATTATGTCATTTGAAGTTATTGATACTTATTATTCCTAATTTATTTTTATATATAAAGTACTTTGTGCTCAATTATCAAGGTCTTAACATCAACATTAGCTTTGATGAATAATTTTCAAGAACACTCTATAAAACCTAGGCTCATGATATGGAATTGGTAATCTAGGTAGTTTGAATTTTAGGATTCTTTGTTTATGATTAGATGTTCATATATTTGCATACATTATGAGTCTAATCAATTCTTGGTCATTTTTCATCATTCCTCACTCCATTCTCTCCCAAACTTGGGTGAACTACATTAGCCTAAAGTTCATGTTGGAACATGAGTCCATCAAAATATGTAGGTAGCACTCAATTTCCATTGAGGTTAGCTAAGCTATCTCCATTCTTATTTTCATATCTCTCATTAATTTTTTCATTATCATATGCTTGGTTTTATATGGCTTTCTAAGCTATTACACCATCACATGTACGTTTGTGCCCACTCACTTTAACCTATTTTTTTTGGTTATATCTTAGATCTATTTTGCTTACCATTTGCCCATGTTAGGGCACAACATTTGAACAACATCCAAATAATATTAGATCTATAGGGTAAAATCATTATTTATTCTTTATCAATGATAAAAATCAGCCCTAATAGGGTACACCTATTTTATCATGATCACATATGCTCTAATAAAGTACTTCTTATATTCTCTTTAGAGACCCCGTTCTAGTGGTGCTTCCTTTATTAAAGTAGAATGTTATCTCTTTTCATCTAATTCTAAGATATCTACATTAAATCCCATGTTGGAAATATTTTAGTGTGTAACTTGTCTTGGGATTGATAAATTTTGTAAGCACGTAGCTTGTACTCTCAAATTAGGTACATATAAAGTGTATCCCTTACAGTTATGGATTGTATCTTTCCCATTATCCATATCTTTGGGGCCTATTTTACCTCTAATTATATTTTGATTATTGATGGTAATCATGTGTGCAAGATTTATTTCATCTAGGTGTGATCTATTCCATGGGTTAACCTCTCACTTTCTCTCTCTTTTTGAGAGTCCATCCTTATCTTTCATCCTAGTATGTCCTCTCGATGGGGCATCATGGGTCTATTCCAATGTCTTTTTGACAATTCTTTTCTTTGAAAATATGTTGCTTTGCCTAAATGTCTCGCTATGCATTCTCAAATAGGGGAAAAATGTAGACATCTAATTCTTAACACCATTTGTGTTGAAATTATCAATCTTACTCGAATTGCACTCAAATGTACATTTTAGGTCAAAATCATTAAAACATTATAAATGGTTTGAAATTTTCATTTACAAGTGCCATTTTAGGTCAAAGTATCCCTAAATAGTGAAATGTATTTTATGGGCCAGCTAATTTTGATCAAATCATTTCAAGTCAAAATAACCATTTCACCATTTATTGCTCTAGATCACTCTTTTCTTCTAATTTAGTGGTACACATCATGTACCTTTGTTATTTGGTATTGGAAACATCCTAAATGGGAATATGGTTCTAACACATCTAGCTTCACCTTCTAATTCCTCTCTAATCAAATTATGACCCAGTAATATGATTGTCTGACCATTTTAATTGAGGACCAATTTTCAAATAATTGCACAAATGTTGTTTAACCTTGTTTAGGGCTAATTAATCCAAATCAAGAGCTTAAGTGGATTTTCCATGAGAGTTGTTGAATATTTATTTTTGAAAATTGATTCTTATTATCAACATCACCTAGTGACATCATCTATGGGGTGGCATCAACCAAGTCATAAGTGCATAAAATATCAAGATTATGGGGCACCCATGTCTAATTAATGCCTCGCATACCTCTTCAATGCCCCTTATTCCAAAGCCATCTTGAGGATATTTATGGACTTAATTCCATATATTAGGATTATCCTCAATCACACATCTCAATCTTAAGATGGATGGTTGAGGTTGATCCTGACCAATCTAAAAAATATATAAATAGAGAGGTCATGGACATCTTTTATAAGCTATTTTGGTACAAGGTTATTATAATCAAATATCTCCAAATCTTAAACATTACAAAGTTATAATGCTAAATTATTTTTAAAAAGCTTCATTCATAGGCTAGTTTAGTGATTCCACATCAAGAGCCTAGGTTTTATGGAGTGTTCTTGAGATAGTGGGGGAGATTACCACCATTGTTGATAAAGAAAAGGATGCTTGATGAAGGGAGAACATTTTTTTGAGCCACATAGGTATGGTGAATCCATTTAGGAAGGTAATATGGTGATTGCTTTCTTTCATTTATTTCTTGTTATCCTTTGTAATTTCCATAAGAATATATAGGCTTGGTTAGTTAGTTCTTTATGCATGTTTCATTATATATGGACTAATTCTTGATTAAATTGCTTTGTAATCCTTTCTAAATTATTAAGATATTTAGAAAGGTCAACTAACCACACTTTAATAGCAACTAGTTCATAATGGTTAAGAAATAGTTATGTACAAGTATATTGTAGGCATATAAGGATGCTAATAATGTATGGATAGTGGAAGAAGTAGTTGTCATGAAATAGAAATCATAACTGGTAGAAGGAGTTAGCATTGTGGTGGTAGACCTAGAAGTAGGAACAAATATTTCTTATAAAGAGATGCAAATCCCCCATAAGGTCATAGTGGGGGAGAAATGGATATCCTTTTCACACATGTGTAGACTAAATGAGTATAACCATCAAACACCTAGAAATGTGTAAGAACTCAACCAAGACTAGATGGTTGATACAAGAAATAAGATGAAGGTAGGTATTACCCTCTTAGATCTAAGACAAGTTAGTGAGCACCAATGAAACCCAATTTTATGAGATAGAAAGTTTTGGCACCATGGTGACATGTTTTATTTCAAAATGAGGTGCATGTAGATCTAAATATGCATCATCAATTAGATCATATGGATCTTAAGCATAAGGGAAGATATACAATATAATATGAAGGATGAAGTAAAGGTTTATAGGGTCATGAAGCTCCTGGGATACTTCAAGGTATGGTTTACATTCCCTATCAAGGATATGTAGGACCTTGGCATGAGAGCTATAACATGCCTAGTTAACTCCAAGTTATGCCTTGGTGGATGATGGTCTGACATCATCAAGACATACTTATGCTTATCCCACCACATGGTGCAAGGGGTAAAGTTTAACATCTACAAATTTATCGTTAAAGATATTGTGAATAACATGTTGGAGTACCACAAGGTGCATGATATTAACTATGATAGATTATATCAATGTATTAGATGGGGATGATGAAAAAATTTAGGTGTTCCCACCCAAAAATGAGTCATTGGTGATAAATTAAAAGGACCTCATCTACCCACCTAGCTTATCCCAAAAATATAAGACAAGGTGCAAGGGTGGTGTGACTGGTATATCGAGGACTTTGGGATTAAATGGCACATCCCTTAGGAACTCCCCTAATAGTTGGTAGGAATGGTGACCTTCACTATAATACAAATTTTTTATGTAGTGCACATTGCAATCATATATGGGAACCTATCTAGTTGGATCAAATTACTTTATACAATTTTAGCCAAATATTTTATCAAAACACTAAGGAAGATTCCAAAAATGTAGTAGTTGGAGATCCCAATGAAGATTGTGGATCAAGATAGAGTAGGTTGAGGTACTAGTATGTGTGTTAGGGATCAAAAGACACAAAATTTTAGGTGGATGAATTTGATATAATGTACATCTATCCCCTCTAAAAGGACATAATAATTAGGCACATCTTCAGCCTTTATTATGAGATAAAGCTACACAAAAAGGGACTGCTCCTAAAAAATATGATGATCACCCCATCATGATTGGTGATAAATGGAGTCTAATGCTAAAATTCACCCAAAATAAGTATGGGAAGAAATTTTAAGAGATCATAGAGTTAATCCATTCAAATGTTACCTCTAGAGAATAAACTACACCTCCCACCCCCAAGAAGCACATAACCTTAACACTAAAGTCTATTTCTTCCAGCAAGAAGCATAAAAAGAAGAATACTAATGGACTAGTTACATTATTAACCATAAATTTGGAAAAAATGGAAAAAGAATATACCCTCACACTTGAAATAGAGGAAGAGACTGAAGAAGAAAGTGCAAGGACATATATCCTGCAAGAAGACGAAGAGGAAGAGGAGCCAAGCACCAAGGATATGTAGGAGACTCTCCAAAGTGGCACAAGCACCATGCTTGAAGAAGTAGAGGATCCATATAGATCCTCATATAATGAATAACCCTACACACTACATCCATGATAGAAGAGGATAAGAGAAGTGTATATAATTAAATGGGCCTAAGTAAGGAAGAAATTGAGATAGCACTGGTGCTTGAAGAGAAGCATAGACATGTACAAGAAAAATAACTATCCAAGGAAGATAAGGATAATAAGGTTACCAAATGCATAGGATCATACATTGAATTAGTTAAAAAAGTACGTAGTTCCCCCACCGGTTAGGTAAAATAAGATTCATAAGATGCACACCCAAGTAATGAAGGGGTGATTCAAGAAAAATGTGATATTGGCACCTTAAAATAGAAAATGGAGATGGTTGAAGAAACCTAATAGAAATAACGTGACACTAGTGATAAAGGTGTTTTCCTAGAGGTGAGTATTGAGAAACCCTAAGAGGAAAAAGTGGATGAAGGTGGAAATTCCAAGGATGAAACCCCTAAGGAACAAATAGATGAGTCCTCTGAGGAAAACACCAAAGAAAGCTATGTTATAATAAGGAAGAGGAAAAACAAATGGAGATGACCATCATCAATAAGGATGATGAAAAATTTAACATAAGGGAGAAGGTGTAAAAGGGGTGGAAGGATGGAATAATTTTACATGTTTGACACTATGCCCCCAAAATCTACCATAACTAGGACATGCAAACAACTTGTACTTATATTTGATCACTATATGGATGAGCTTGACATTAAGGCACCTAAAAAGGCTATTTTGTGCATAGAAGATCTTGAGGAATGGTAATAAGCCCTCCTCATAAACCATCATTCCATGAACCAAGTGTGATCTATGAATTTATTAATCAAGATGGCCAAGGTTGTATGATAGAATATAATCAATGATGACAGGGTGAGAAAATGGAAGAAAATCCATAAAGAAGCCTAGGAAGAAGTGTAGGCCACTAAGTTCAATCTATACAATCTTTCTAAGTGTATAGATACAACCAAACCATCCCTATTAGTCAACATTAATACTCTAAACCTCTTGAAGGTTGATAAAATATGTGTGTTAATGGAGTAGATGATCCTAAGGTTAAAACCAAAGCTGGCACAAGAAGAAGAAGAAGAAGAAGAAGATCCCTATGTCATGTTATAGAATGAGCTTACTGCTAATATTAAAGAGGTAGAATACCTATTTAAAAAATTATATAAGGATACAAATGTAGTCTATGTAATCTTATTGAGTTTTTGAAACCAAGAATTAGTCATAGACACATGCCTCAAGCAATAAAAGGAGGAGAAGGAGACACTGATGGTGTAGGTGTACTTAATGAGTAGGTAATAATAGGCACAAATAACGGGGAAAATTAATGTGTTAATCACCCAAATAAAATACCAAGATCAAAAATTATAAGCACTATTTTTCACTCTATATACCAAGGCCTATGATGAAGCAATCTTAGATGGGATTCTGACTAAGGCTAAGGCAAATGCAGAGGCCTTCAGAAAGGAGTTGGAAAAGGTCAACATGCATATTATTAATGCTACCTCCACTGAAATAGGTAGTTCCACTAAAGAAATCAAGCTCACTATTAAGGTCTTTGAAGACTTCATCACCAAGCTTAAGGAAGGCATACCTAAGTTTTGCATGCTAAAGACCTTAACAGCCTAGTACAAAGATGGATTAGACATTTTATATGGGGTAATGTTGGGCCCTTTATTTTGGTAAGTACATGATTCAAGCTAGTATGACATAAATATAAATTAAAGGAATCATTTTGGTTGATTATGATTTTTTTGCATCTTAGCACTAGATAGAGGGATAAATGCATACCTTATGGTAGTTGGTAGGTGGCTAACTAATTATAATATTTTTTGGGAATCTTCGATGATTGGGTGATATTTGTAAACTATAGAAAAAATTTCAAAAAGTGATGGAGTAAGAATAAATGATCACTAAGCCTTCATCTGGACAACTGATGTGTGTAATCCACCCTAGAAAAGATGTTCTAGTAAGGCTATATAAAGAGTTGAAACCAGTGAAGCAAGAGGATGGGAGCAGAAGTGAAATAAAGCTCTAGAGAATTGGTTATGTATAAATTACAAAGGCCACCATTAAATCTATGAGTAGTATGGACACCATAAGCTCCATTTGCATATGCCCAAGCTCATATTTGAGCCTTAAGGCCATAAATAGCTTGATTAAAGAGTTTACTCTATTTCAAAGACTATTAATCTATTTTATTTAAACTTTGATTAATTACAAGAATGACTATGTTTAAACATGATGAATCTAGTCTATGCATCTTTGGTATTACTATTTGAATGTGAACTAACTATAATATTATAATTTCAATACATTTATGTTAATAATGTTGTTAAGGAGATTCTTTTTCATGATGTTAATGGAATCCCTATAATAAATGATGATGTTAGCCTTAATATGCATAAAGACTAAGTATACAAATCCCATGTATTAAATGTTCCTACCCTTTCTAAGAAATGTGAGTTTAATATGATCACTTAAAGTGAAAATATCCATTTGACCCTTCTAGCACCGACATGATGCTAGGGTATAGTTTAAACAAAGGCTTACACCCTTCTGACTCTAGGACTAGTCCACCTAATGGTTTGTGCCTATATGCCTTTAGTATTATCCCATGAAAGGCTTGAATCTATATATCTACATAATGTTTTGTGAATTTACCATGTCCCATAATTAATGTCTTACTCCATTTCACAACTATCCAAATTTGGGCTCCTATTCCTTCTCAATTGCACTTCATTTGAGCACATAATGATCATGCCTTATTTGATATTATGCAAGTTAATTCATATGTAAAATTTTGATCATATAGGGAATATCCCAAGTTTGTACCTAAGTATAATAAGTCTAGAACTAACTAAGCTAACTCTGTGCACCCTTTTCTACAACATCTTTGACTTATGTGTATGTGTGCAAAATCATGTGAATATAATTATAAGTGTTAGTTTACCTAGTTCCTCCTTTGTTAAAATAATGAAATAGATATATCTTTTAGAAACTTCAAAGTTTGAATAATAGTAAGTTAAATTGACAAGTGTTCAAGTGTGCTTCTTTGTTAATCCATGAAATTTTGTCCCAAAAATGACTCTAAGGACATTGTATATTTAGATTTATTAATTTTAAATTTTATAACTATTGGTGTGTAAAAATAAACCAAAAAATATTATAATGGGAGAAATAAAGCACCCCAAATGGTAATGTAACCCAAACCAGACCCAAAAGATATGTCAGGACATATTTGGTATTTACAAATGATTCTAGTAAACTTATTTTATCTATGATTATTGGATATATCTTGAAGCCTTAGAAAAATAAAGACCCGTTTTAGGACAAAATATCCCTATGACAAGTTGAAAAATATGAATAGAGTAAAATAAAATATTAAACAATCAATTAAATTAAAATAGGAAATGTAAGATTATGACAAATGTGTCAATAAGTGCCTTATTTTCCATTGAGTTTATACATGTAAAGTCACATAAAATCATGGTAAAAACAAGGATTATACCAAATTTAGGTGTTTAAATTAGCCATATGTGTATACACATGAATAATAATTGTATAAATAAAGATCTAAACATGTATTTTATAATCTTTGCATGTAAAAGGTAGATTTTAATAATTTAAAATTTTAATTTTTTATTCCTCAAATGTAGGTTTCGTAGAAAGCTTTTTATTTTTGTCTCTAGTTACATATAAAAATGCATCAATCATGTGTGGATTCATTTTAAGATAATTTTTAAGTTCACATTGATCTATATCATCAAAATGATCATATAAATTGGTATACATCCAAATAAAATATATCTTCCAATATGATTATGTGAGAATAAGGGAAATCAAAAATCAAGTCTAAAATTCAAACTCTAATGCAAAATAAATATAAAACACTAAGATAATATGAAATCCCTAGGTATAAGATACCTAGGGTTTTCCATTTTCAATTTAATGATAAAGTTCACCCAAAAAAATTAGTTATTTTTTATTAATGTGATTTAAATGAAATCAAATAAGCATCTTGAAATTGTGTAAAATATAACAATAACCATAAAAATATGAATGCAAAAGGCTATGTTGATATTACACTTACTGTATTTATAATTAAGAGAGGTAATTATATTATTTGTAAAAAAAATGTTCATTGTATTCATCACTATACTTGAAAATAATCTATGTCTACTGTTTAATTACTCAAATCAAAAAATAAGAGCTCAAACCTTGCATGGACACTACCAATGTATTTAAGACCCTTATGGAAACTAATAGTGTCCATGTTAATTGTGTAGGTTTGTGATAACTTATAATTTTTTATTTCATTTTTAAATACTTTCTATGTGTTCACTTTCATTTGGTCCTATGTACTCATATTTGTTTTCATTTTATTTTCTTTGAAAACTTGATCACAATTTTCACACAAGTTAAACCTTTAAAAATGGGTTAATATGTTGATTTTGATAGCCACAACCACTCCCTACTCGGTGAATGAGTGTTTCCAAAATTTCAATACTCCAAATAGGGTTGAAACCACAAGTATTTATTTCGCTTAGGTTTCTGTGTGCACCATCATGATCAATCTAGAATGCAATACATTATTTGGATTTCAATACTTAGCATATATGAATTCAAGATGTATTTTGTATTTATAATTGTCTCTAAGACTCATATTTTGAGGTATACTTAGATATGTATGCCCTTGTTCTAATATCTTAAGAGAATGTCAATGGATTTCTCAAGCTTCTTAGGATTTTCCAAGCTGTATAAAGCCTTGAACTGATTTGCCTTTATAATTGAATATTTGATATTTATTACTATAACCAACTTATGAAACATATTTATGTTGACCTAATGGAGACTTCCAAATTTTAAATATATACATTTAGTGTTCTTAGACATTACTGATAGAGGTAGACACCTACAAAAAAAATTCAACTTCTGACTATTGATTGTACTGTCTTGGGAGTGAAATTAATGATTTAAGATATGGAGATTGTATGTTTTATAATTAAAAATGCTATATTTAACCATGTTTTGAGTTAATGGTAGGTTTAATATCCCAATAATATATATATATAATAATTTACTCTAAATCATTCTAATTAAATAATTTAGATTTATAAATTTCTATTAAACATATTGAATTTGAGAATATGTTAAATATAGAAAAGTGTTATGGCAAATAATATTATAAAATTAGTAATGAAAAGGATAAATAACACTAATATTATGAAATTATGTGTAGGAATATCCGATAAGTATAGGTGTGGAATAAAATAATCTAATGATTCACCTCAATTTGTTAATTTTTAGATATTCACTTTTTGTCATTTGATACACTAGCATCAGATTATAGACTCTAGCATTGACACATTAGTCCTAATTTTGATTCTTATGTCTAGCTTAAAATATATATCCTTTTATAAAATAGTATGTTTTTCTTATTAGGGTTCACTGTCACCTTTTAGTTATCAGTTTAGATCACATGCATAGGTTCTCAAAATCAATCTTTTACTCAAAACCTAGGTCCTCCGATTAGGTTGTGTCATCTTATAAAATAGGGGTTAGTTTGTTCAATTGATTTAAATATGACCTCAAAAACCCCTCTATCAACGAGTGTTGACTATATATCCATATACTTTGAAGAGTGCCTCAGACTGATGTAATTCCACCCTTATGTGAGCTTATGTCTGAATAATTTCATAATATGTTATATGCAAGTGCATTTAGTGACATATCTTATAAATTTACAAATATTACTCATTGTATATTCATTTAATGCATTATACTTATAATAATATTGATTATATGAATAATTTATAAATAAATAATAATAAGGTAGTATGACTTAGTTGTGCAAATGATTTTCAATAGTTTATTGTGAGCTTGAGAGGTACTTGATAGATTAATAATGAATGACATTTTATTTATATTTATACTACAGATTTTGAAATAATCTCATAGGATGGTTAAATAATAAAAATAGACTAAATTGTACATTTTAGGATATTTTCAATTTTGACATTTGGAAGACAAGAACACTAGCATCAAATTTTTGACATTAGAGTTGATGCTAATGTACTAATTTGGACACTAGTGTCCTATAGGGTAAAAAACTACCTAAGATCTATAAGTATCTATGCATGTTATAAATCAAGTTTTATGCATAATGTACGATACATGTGTTTTATGTCATCATCATGTTAGGGTCAAACTATAGGATAAGTAATTAGGCATAGTGAGATGGTAAACATGATTATTTCAGCAATGAGAAGGTCATAAACTAAAGGGTTGAACTATGACAAGACTATTATGTCATATAAAATCATATTTATCTACATTTCCCACCTTTAATATATTAATGCATAAAGATGAAAATATTAGGTTAAAGTAAATAAATATGTACCTTGATGTCTAAAACACACCTTATGTTTTTTTAGGCCTATTTAAATTTGTTGTTTATGCATTACCTAAAATCAATATCATCTTATACTATAATTAGTGTATAAAATCTAAAAATAAATACTTTAAAGTAAAGAGAGAAGGAATGAATACACTTATATGTCAATAAACCATGTTTATCCTTGGTAATTTGCTTTGGTGATTATGCTTCCTTGATGAAACACTATGTATACACACAATATTTTCAAACTTTATCAATTATTGATGCGTTCTCTTTGGTAGGAACCCATCAAGTCTTACTCTCTCTAAGTGCATGTCTTAAAGGGTGTATCAAAAAAGGGGTAGGCATACCATTAATTATTTTTAATATTGATATTCCATATACCACAAATTAAAACCAACACAACCCTTTCCTATATATTTCCCTAAGTTTTGACACCTCCCTTACATACTCCTCCAAGAAATTAACCACCTTAAATATCCCCTACCTAAGCCAAAACCTCCTTTTTTCATTTACCAAATAAAGACAACCTGGTCTAACCATGTTCTTAAAATATAAGTATGTTATGGGACTAAGTCAGCCCTAACCTACCTAATCCAAGACTAAACTACTTTATTTATTAAAGAACAAGGTCAATTAGGCTGACTTTATCAACTAAAAATTTTAAAGAGTTTAGGGTTATATCTAGATATATAAACACCTATTTTTTTCCATTTTCATAGAGAGAGAGATAATCATTTATTTACACATCTACTTATCCACCATTCTACTTGAAGAGCCATTGTTTAGGGTTTCATACTTCTTTTGGAGATAAGAATCTTGTCTTGTGAAAACTTAGGATTTGCTAAGAGGTCCTTAGCTAAACTATAGTCCATTTACCATCCTTAATTTTTTCAACATACATAACAACTAATTAAAAAGAACCATTGTCTAAGGGAGAGATTGAGTTTTGGTGGGTTGATATTCAAAGGCAAGTATTCCTATCTTTTGATCCTCTTTATTAATTACATAGATTTTCTTTTGTTATCTGATGAATATGTTTCTCTCTCCATTCATTAGGATTACCTCTACATTGAATTGAGTAGAGTTCTTATTTTCATGTTTATTTTTATGTTTATTACACCCATTTTATGCCACATGCTTTGGTGAGCACTAGGTTATGTTTACTTTATTGTATCATTTACTTTGATAAGAAAACATAGGGCCTATCTAGGGTTATTATGTGGTATTACTTAACTAGAGGATTTAGAACCCTCTCTAGTGATGTTATGTGGTAAGATACCCCTCAGTTAGGTCTATTATATCCATATTGGGCATGACCCTAATTGCTTAAATGTATTAACAAGTAGAAGGGCTAGTGTGATTTATCTTCTATGAGCTAGGATTAATTTGTGGATCAGCTTCACTTTCCCTTATATACATTATGGTGAACCCTAAGTGAAACAAACCTTTTAGGTTTTTATTCATGCCTTAATTTATTGTATATTTTTTATTTTTATAGTACTTTATAAAATCTATCAACTTAGTCTAACATTTTATGTGCAGGTTTAACACATAGTCACTTTGATTGACATTGTATTTATATGTGTAGATCATATTCAACCACATGTAACTCGATTGATCTTATCAACTCAGCTCATTGCTTTACATACATGTTTTCAAAATTAGTTGACCCCATTGATTATATTATTAGGATAAAAATTATCATATGGAACACATAATATAAAAATAACAAATTTAGCATCATTAAAATTATCAGGTTCATTCTCACAATCTTAGTCATTCTTGTTATTCATTTGTAGTCCTATTTTTCATAGTTTTTAGTTTATAAAACTATAACCCTATATAAAACTAGGTTGATTGGATTGACATAGTTTTGAATCTTGCAGTCCTACCTAGAATACTTAGTCAATTCATTTGATTATGTTCTTCTAGCTCTTTCTTCAATTGATAGCATTGACTAAGTTTATTTTGTTTTATATTATTTACATACATGGTCATCTGAACTGACTTTGTACTCTTAAACAAAAGGAATTAACTTATCTTATTAGTAATTAATTTAATTTTAATTTTGGTTTCTTACTTGATTAAAGTATCAAATATAGACTAAATATGAGGTTTTATTTTATCAATTTGGTCACACTATTTTTTTGTTTTACATACTTACAAACCACATAACATCAAAACAATAAAAAAATTCTACCCAACGTCTACCTACATGGATTTCATCACTAAGGAGGAATCTAATTTAGTTTTCTATCCAAGTATAAATATGTGGTTGATGGTACATATTGGCAAAGCACTTGACACTCATATCACTATGGGAATGTGAAGTGAGAGGGTAGGCCCCAATACTAATCTAGTACCATGACCAATATAGATCACTTTCAACATTAAATACTTGAAACCATCCTTATATTACCTTTTTATTTAATTTTTATATCCAAATCTCTACCACATTTATTTATAAAATTATTATAATTTAAAACATTCAATAATGACAACATAGATTAGAATTTCTATTTTTTTTCTTGATCTTTGATAATTTATGTTGTATTACAAAACTTGTATCAAATAGTATTAGTGAAAGGTTTGTTTTGTGTGTACAAATGGATCAATTATTTAGATACAATTATTTATGTGTTTATTTTAAATATTATAAAGAAACACTAGATCATCTATAGTCTTAACTATCAAAACCTGTCCTTACCTTTAGAACATAGTCAATTTGCTCGACGGTGTCTCCTACAATCTTTATTTTCCCATAAAACATAGTTTCTTTATTTAACTCAATCTCTATCAGAATACTTTTTATATTTACCTTTAACACATACTTGACTAATCCAACTATGTGTCTTTCAAACTCCCTTAGTTTCACCCTATACAAAAAATAGTCAACCAATTCAAGTATGTCTTTTACATCATGTGTTGTCTATTTTATTACAAGATAATATTGATTGGTTTGACCCACTATCCTATCAGTTGACCTTAATTTTAACCATATTTTTATTTTTCCCCCTTCATCATTACTTTATTTCTTGATGATAATATAAAATTGAATCAAAATAACTATTATCACTTGGATTTGTACCCTTTGATGAGATGTCTAAGCTCTCATCATCCAAGTGGCACAATTTAAACACCTATAGGCTTTTGGGTAGCCTAATGATGAGGTTAATATCTAGGTAGGAATATATCCCTTGATGTACCACTTTGGATCACTAATACACCTAAACTTTTGGGGGGAAAATGGAGAGAGATAACTAAAAACAAACTATCCTAAGGGAGGTGATACACCAAATAGATTGTTGACTTCTAACCAACTACATGTTCCACTTGAAACTAAGAGACTAACCAAACATAAAATTCTCCAATCTACATCTTCTCACATCAATATTAGATTATAAGGTTATTGTTGAATTTTTATTCTAGGAGGACTAGACAAGAGGCCTTGAATGGCACTAGTGAATAGACTAGCTCACTCAACCTTGACACTTCCTAGAACGCTTCACATGCCATGCAAGAAGAAGCTTTCCAACTAAAAATAGATTATATAATGAAGAAATAATGCTAAGTAAATAAGAGTTATCACTTAGTAAAAATCAAACATTCCAAATTAATACACTAATAATAGTCATGTAAGAGGTATAAATTAGTAGTCTTATTGATAAAAAGGTATGAAATTGAATAGGGATTTTCCATACTCAGGTGGAGCATAAGTTATAATGGCCAAAATGGCTATTTCTTATAGAAATTAAGAGAGAGAAGAGAAGAGAGAAGTCAAGGGGTCATAGGGAAACTTTTCAAGATAATAAAATTAGTTAATTGTGCATGAAAATAGGATGTGTGATGAACCATGCAAGGTTAAGAAGCACAAGTGTCTATTCAAGTGATAAAAATCATAAAAAATGGTATGAAACTCCTCATTCTAGCTCAAAAAATTACCTTCATGATTTGGACATATTTGAATATCAAAGAAATAATTAGTTATAGGTATAATTATTGGAATGAAGAGTAAGTATTTTAGAGATGCCTCTCTATTCATTGGTTGTAATCCTAGTCATCTAGAATCATCTAGGAATGAGCCATCATCATCTATAGTCCAAAAAAACTCTTCCTTCATCATGTACCTTGCACACTTGGCCACGAAAAAATCATCAATTTTTGATGAAACTATGTGGTAAGGAGTTTATGAAACATATCAAGACCCTCCATGGTCTTAGAGGCATTAGGCATAACTTAAATTCAGCTCACTTGAAGTTTTCCACCCTTCTCACCATTATGTCCACACTGTTAGTTTTGACTGGCTGCAATGAAGTAGCTAGTTGTGGAGTTTAGGAATTTTTCCAAGGAATTAAATTTACATGAGGAGTTATCTTAAGTCCTAATATTCCATTATATGTGATTAGCATCTCTTGGAACCTCCTACAACCTACATAATGTATAAAAATATGAAGAAAATCCTATATTTCACTCCATCCATATAGTTCTATAAAAATAATCCTAATGGGAAGTATCTTTAGAGAGTCTTATACAATTTCCAATCATCATTCTAGGCAAAATATTCCATTATATTAGTTTTCTAACCTTATTTCTCTAATTTTGTTACTACTAAGGGTTTACAAGGGTTTTACCTTATTTTGAACTCTTAGTCTTTGTTCGTAAAAACTTGACATTAAAACTAAAAAAAAATCTCACAATAATTATGTTCAAGGATCCTTATAACACCTCCAAAATTCTTTGGCTCCTATGAAAAGAATCAATAGAGATGTGAGCTTCCAAATCTCTCCTATCGAGCTTGTTTTCTCATTTTACACAAGTCTAAGTTATTATTGAGCCCAAAAATGAATTTATTATCATTTAATTTGTCTCTAAATAGGTTTAAAATATCTTATATGACCTCTCAATAATGTTCCAATTTTTTGGAATGCATATCTCATGCTATAAGTATGAATGACCTTCATTTAGATACTAGGCCTAAACCATGCCCAATAGGTCTACTTGTAACCTTCATGTTTTAGATCATCCTATTAATATTCTTTGAATTATAATTGATCATACACTTTTATATTCATCCCATAAACATTATCCAACAAGTTATAAATCATTCTTAGTGTTAGAAGTGAAATTGGTCTAACATTTGGTCTTTAGGCCAAAATCATACCTTTTGGCCTAGCTGAAACTTTCTAGGCTTGGACTACTCTACCTAGTTTCACCATTTTTTTCATGTATTACATGTATATTATAGGTTAAATCTAACCTCCCACACCTCTTAAATTTCATAACAATTCCTAGTTCATCCTTCATTTCCCATCTTAAGGATTGTAGGATTTATGTATGAAAGGAGTGCCCTCTATCTAAGACAAAATAGAGGGCACTCCCTTATTTACTCAGATAATGATAAATATTTTAGGGTATTATCCAAGTGATAATTCACTCCTATACAAAATATCAGCCATCAAATAGGTCATTTTTTCCCTCAACTCTTCTCAAGATTCATAATAGACTTGCAAAAGGTGGAGTGTGTGTATGACAGGCATAGATTGACTGTGTACTTCCCTTAAAAACCCATTTATTAGTTAAGAATATATCATTATGGTTTCATTATTTTTTTAATATTCTGATTAATATTTTAAATCCTTCATCCATCCCTCTGACCTCTCACATGTACCTCAATACTACTTGCCTGGTCAGGACTGTATTACCTTGCCTAATTATATTCATATTTGGGAATAACCCATATAAGTGAAAATACATGAATTAAATATTAAATATAATTCCTAATATTTCATATATATTTCCATAATTAAATTCATGCATACTCTTAACCAACTCACATCTTGGGGTTGAAAAACCTTCAAAACTAGTCATAGGTATTTGACTATGTGTTACATGCAGAACATGGGTCCACCTGTAGATGAATATTTGTGTTTTATAATTATATACATTACTATATTTAATATATATTATTTTAAATAATTTTACCATATATTTAATTTATGTCAATGTAATTTTTGGCATGTTTGACTCACTTGTCAAGTTTCCTGACTATGTTTCTTGCAGTTAGTTGTAGATGGCCTTTTAGACCAAGATATGTCCATAGGTGCAAATTAGACATTGATACACCATAAAAAATCTAATATTTATCACCTTAATGTTAAAAATAAAACACACCATGATTTAGGTCCACTATGCTCTAGGTTCACAAGGAAAGGACACCTTTTCATACTTTACCCCTTGGCTGGTTGAGATGAGGCTCACTAGGCTTGTGTATAGACTGAAGGTGGTATAAGAATAAAAACACAATGTAATATACTAATTATAATTATATTTTGGTTCATATATGTTACTTTCACCATTTTAAACTATTCCCATATTTTTACAATGTCAAAAAGTGCAACTTTTTAATGGAGAGGTCTTTTTTGGGCAAACCTGTAGGTGTTAATGAAGGAATTTGGTCCTTAAGTTGACAACTTTAGGAAATTAAACTACTACCTTCCCTTGATAATTTTCCATTTAAAATTTTAAGGATCCCTTTTCTTGTTATAGGATTCAAAAAAAAATTCCATTATATGCATTAAAGTCATTGGAAACTTTGTTGTATGATTCCACCAAAATGGCCTTAGTTCTTTGTTTTCTTGTTTTAAGGACAAAGGGCCTGAATTTTATCATTGGACTTTGGATGGTGGTTTATAACTCTCATATAAATATAGTGTCTCAAATGAGTCTACCATGGCATAAATATCACACCATGACTTTAGGAATGGTTTCATCATATGCTTAAACACTCCAAAGTGACTCCTTAGCTAACACCACCTATAGGTGGACACTGTCATATACAAGCAATAAAGGTGAGAGTTGGTAGTAGATATAGATTTAAATGATTGTGAAAAATTATAATATTTTAAAGTTTTATAAGTGTCCCATTATAACTCTAAAATAATTAATCACTTATCCAAACTCCATTCCACCATGAATTTATCTCATGAGGCTCTTGTAGATGCACATTAATGGTTGCCTGACTGTATTTGTTGTACATGACTACTATCATAGACTTTTTATGTTATTTATAAGGTTAAAAATGAATATTAATACAAAAAAAAATGTAAAACACATTTTATCTCTCCATTAATCCCTTATAAATGTGATTATATCTCAAGCATCATGACTGAGATTGAGAGCAGGTAGGAAATTGACTATGAGTGTGACAAGACTAGGTGTTTAATAACAGTATGGAGTTGTAAGAAAAAACATGGAATGATATGGTGTATATGTAATTTATACATGGTTATTTACTTATCATAACCCTCTAAAAACATGAACAATCATGAACATCTTAAAATGGTGAAAAAATTGCCTGTAATATAACATAGTGCATCTTCCTGCAACTTAAGATGATTTGTATATCGAAACATCATGAAACATAAAAAAATAATTTATATAATTATATAAGATATTTAAAATATTTTGTAACCAATATTAGTATCTATTTTGTATGTAATTTCTCAAACCAAGGCAAAACCTATAGGGTGCATAGATTGGCAAGTAGAAAAACACAGTCAAGTTCATGATGATGATTCATAAAGCACAAGCCTCCATTATTAAAAATATTATTATTTAAATTAATCTATATAAGTGTGATTTAACCTTACAAATTTTTTTGATCTGAAATCTCCCTTATTAGACATACCAAGTACAAACTTGAACACTTGTTTTGTGTGCCTGTAAGGGTGAAAAAGGAGAAAAATGGTTTTGGATTAAAATGGCACTTATTTATTATTTAAATAATTTATATGAGTTTAAATAATAATAATATTCCTTACATTATATTTTACCACATGACACATTCCCCAATAGGTCATATAAGTGCCAAATACTCTCTGTTTCAATTATTTTCTTGAATTTTAGTTAGACAACCTAAAAGATGTTGATGTAACTAGAATCCTTGATAGGAAATATGACATATTTTAATTTTTAATGGGAAAAATGACATCTGGGCACCTTGGTAAATTTGACCTATTAGGTCAATTTTGGTTAACAAATTGGTGACTTATAGGGGTAGTATGTCTGCTATACTAACTAGACTAGTAGCCTTGTTATTTTATAGGTCTTAGGGAGTCATTTAAAGTCTAAGACACAAAAAGAGTAATTTTACCACAATATTTGATCATGTCAAGACCAATTACTACCTCAACCACACAAAACAAAGGACACATGTAAAGCAAAGCATACACACCAACAAGACACACACATGTGCTCAAATCACATAGGAAAAATATTAAACAAATAACTATATACAACTAACAATAAATCATACCTATTTTCTATTATCAAAAGGAAAGTTTCTTGAATCGTCTTCTTCATGAAATGAGTCATAGTGCCAAGTATGTTTCTCCTTGAATTGGATGTTTTGTAGATTAGACCTATTCCTTAGAACTTTACTTGATCTACCCTCAAGTATATCATCTCTAAATAGGTCTCCAATTTAGATATATTCCTCTTTAACTTGTACACATACATCATAATTTTACCTACTCTTCATCTCATGATCAACTAACATCTTATTTGTAGTCATGGCTTCAATAGGATTGGTTTATTGTTCCTTAGAAGATTGAGACCAATAGAAGCTTATTCCATCCTTCAACAGCTGATGTGTTTCTCCCAACTAGTTGAGAGGATATATCCCATATTTATTACTTCAAACATATCATCATGAAATGTTTATGCTTCTTGAAAGGATATATTTGAAGGTTGATTTTCCCTTGCATAATTACTTGAGTGCCAAGGCTACCTTCTCCATCTTTCACTAGATCATAGCATCCTTGAAGAGGAGTATAAATTTCTCCAATGACTGAAAACAAATCATGCCAAGTCTAATTAGTAACTTTTCTTTTCCCATCCATGATATCTTGCATGGTGATGGAAGAATCAATGATCATTTCTCCCTCTTTGGCAAATGGAAAACATTCTTCCATATCAACCTAATCTGAAGATTCAACATAAGAGACCACATATTATTTATCATTTATAACCTCTTGAGGGATATAAATTTGTATCTCAACCTATACAATATGAATTTGGTTCTCAAGGGCTGCAAGATATTCAATCTTCTTCTTTGTGATTCCAAGACTAGGCATCTTGAAGTCATGTGACTTAGTCCAATGAGGCTGCCAAGGAGATAGACTTTCTTCAAGAAAGAGTTATGATTTTTTTATCAACCAAATTTTCCTCTTTAGGATCCCATAACATATTTCAATAAAGTAAAAGGGTTATGGGGTGAGGGAAAGATGAACTAGTTGGTGGAGGTGGCACATAGAACTCAAAATCAGATTGAGAGTGAAATGTACATGATTCTTTTAGAAATGCTTGAGGAAGGGGAGGCAAACATTAGGCTAAGATAGTTTGGTTATATTCATTAAAATTTATAGTCACTTCATTCACATATTATTTATATTTATAATTATTTTGAGGGAGGTTATATGTGGTGTGTTTAGGCATAAGATCTTCTTTTGGGTCTAAACATTACATCACACCTTGACTTAGAAACTTCATTATTGACTCTAACTCTTCAATTTTCTTGGCTAGGTTATCTTGGAAAATTATTTCTTTAATTTAATATAATTCTTCATGAGGAGTATAAGAGGGTTGGCATGGAAGACAAGAGGTCTCTTGAGGAAAGGTGGGAGGGACTTGTAAAGGATCAACTTTATTCTCAACTTCACACTCCTTAACAATGATTTTATCCTCTTTCTTTCCCAATGATTCCATTATCTTACTCTAGCTTAGGATTTTAGGATTATAAGTATTTTTTTGAGGTGGTGATTCAATTTGAGGAGTGGATGAAGTGTTTAAGGAACTTGGAATCTCCTTAGGCTTAGATTATCCACCTTGTCTCCAACTTGGAATCTCATATCTATAGGTCTTTTAATGAGATGGGAATTAAATGGGAAAGGGAAATGAAGGCTTATATTCCACTTCATTTTATGATGACATGAACATATACATATTCATATTATCCAACTCAATTTTCCTATCAAGATTACCTTTAAAAACAATGTTTATCTTTTTAACTTTCTCTTCTAGCTAATTGGGAAAAGTGTGACTTTGATAAGCTTGATTGGGCTCATGATTAGGGGTCAAATAGGACTAATATAATTATTTGAGAAGTGTATATGAAGTCTAATATGTTTGGTGATAATGTATTTCATTAATTCTTGTCCTATCCTCTAAGTAATAAAACAAACCAATCACATCTATCATGTCACTTATGAACCTTTGCCAATTGGATTTCTCAATAAGTGCCCACTCTCTTTTGACTAGATCTAATATATATCTCACCTTATGAATGATATTAATAGGAACCTTTTGAACATATCCCCTTGGTGTTTTAGTTTATAATGTGTACTTTTCATAGCCCAAAAGTGTTTACTTAAAAGTGTAAATGAAATGACTTGAGAAATGACTAGGCTGACCAGGAGGAATAAGACATTGAGAAGGCTAGTCATAAGGCTAATAAACTTCATGAATAGGCTATAAATGGTTATATTGGAGATGGTATGAGTCATATTGGAATTGGTAAGGGTAAAAATAAGGCTGATATGGAATTCCATAGGTTAGATGTACCTCACCAACTTGTGTACAATAAAACTCAACACCAAAGTCAACCATGGACCTTCATTAGGAAGTAAAAACACAAGGAATGATTATAAACAATATTAAAAAGGAATAATTGGTCTACTTTAGTATTTTATGTAACTTTTGAGTCACCATTGATGTATATATATATGCTTCTAAAGGTCGATTATTGAAATATAACACCAAAACTATTTCAACTTCTTAGACTAAGTCCCATTGGGTATGCCAAAAAATGTTATCAAATGGATTTTCACCCTTTTAGGATATTTCTAATCTCTCCTAATCCATGTGGAAAAATTGAAACATATCTAGGCTTGTGGGTAGCCTAATTATGAGGTGAATCTCTAGGTAGGTATAGCTTCCTTGATGTACTACTTTAGATCACTACTACACCTAAAAACTTTTTTTGGGGGGGAAGGGAGAGAGATAACTAAAACAAAACTATAATAAGGGATGTGATACATAAAATATATTGATGAATTATAACTAGCTACATGTTACACTTGAAACTAAGAGACTAACCAAACATACACTTCTCAAATCTACATCTTCTCACATCAATATTACATTATGAGGTTATAGATGAATGTTTAGGCTAGGAAGACTGGAAAAGAGGCCTTGAATGTAACTAGTGAATATAATAACTCACTTAAACTTGACACTTCTTAGAACACTTCAGATGCCCTGTAAGAATAATCTTTCCAATTGTGAATAGATGGTAGAATGAAACAATCATTCTAAGGAAAAAAGAGTTATCACTAATGTAAAATCAAACATTCCAAATGAAAACACTAATAAAAATAATTTAAGAGTAAAAATTAGTAGTATTATTGATCAAAAGGTATGCAAATGAGTAGGGATTCACCATACTCAGGTGGAGCATAAGTTACAATGGCCAAAATGACTAATTCTCATAGAACTTGAGAAAGAGGAGAAGAGATAAGTCTAAGGGTCACAAGGACACTTGTAAAGTTAATAAAATAAATTAATTGTTCATTATAAGAGGATGTGGGATGAGCCATGGAAGGTCAAAAAGCATAATTTTCTATTTAAGTCATAAAAATCATGAAAAGTGGTATGAAACTCCTCATTTTGGCTCAAAAAACTACATTCATGATTTAAACCTATTTGAACATCAAAAAAATGATTAGGGATAGTTATTATGATTGTAATTAATGATAAGTATTTTATACATGCCTCTCTATGGATTGGTTATAGGCCTAGTCATCTAGAATCATCTAGGAATGAGTCATCGTCATCTATAATCCAAGAAAACTCTTCCTTAATGCACCCTACATACTTGGCCTCCAAAAAGGCATAAGTTTTCCATGAAAATATGTGTGAGGGAGTGTATGACACTATAAATACACTTCATGGTCTTAGATTCATCATTCACACCTTTAAATTAGTTCACTTAAAGTTTTCCACCCTTCTCACCATTATGTCCACTATGCTAGTTTTGACCAGCTAAGATGAAGCAACTGGTTAAGGCACTTATGAGTTTTTATAAGGAATTAAATTGACTTGGAGATTTATCTTAAGTTATAATATTACATTACATGTTATTTTCATCTGTTTTAACTTCCTACAACTTGCATAATACATAAAATTGTCAAGAAAAGCCTAACTTTCACTCCATCCATATGGTTCCATATAAATAATCCTAACTAAAATTATCTTGATATATTATTATAAAATTTAGAATCATCATTCTAGGAAAACCATTCCTTTAGATTAGATTTCCAACCTCATTCCACCAATTGAGTCACTAGCAAGGGTTTTAGCCTGTTTTGACCTCTTAGGCTTTGTTCATAAAAATTTAATTTAACTTAAAAAAATCTAAAAAAAATGATGTTAAATGAACCTAATAACACATCCAAACTTATTTTTCCCCCATGCAAAGCATCAAGAGAGAGTTGAGCTTCCAAATCTCTCCTATCGAGTTTATTTTCTCATTTTGCACAAGTTTAATTTATTCTTAACCCAAAAAATGGATTATTTGTGGTTTTATTTTAACATAAATATATTTAACATATATTATATAACCTAAAAATAATTTCCTAATGGATTGGAATGTATATCTCATGCTAGAAGTGTGAATGACCCTCATTTAGATACTAGGCTTAAACCATGTCCAATAGGTCTACCTACAAACTTTGTGTTTTAGATCATCTTATTAAGAATATTGGAATTAAAATGGCCCATACACCTCTATATAAATCCCATAAACATTATCCAATAAGGTATAAATCATGCCTAGGTCTAGAAGTGAAATTGGTCTAACATTTGGTCTTTAGGCCAAAATCCTACCTTTTGGCCTGGCTATAACTTATTAGGCTTGGAATACTCTACGTAGTTTCACCATTTTTTAAGAGTTTAAATGTTTTTTATATGTTTCATCTATACTCACACACCTCATTTTAATGTCAAAACAACCCCTAGTTTATCCTTCATCTCCCATCCTAAGGATTGCAGGATTTATATATGAGAGGAGTACCCTCTATCTGAGACAAAATAGAGGGCACTCCCATATTTATTTAGAAAATTATGACTATTTTAGTGGATTATTAAAGTTATTAATCCCTCATATAAAAAAACTTAACCCTCAACTAGGTCATTTAACCCTTTAAATATTCTCAAGATCCATAACAGACTTGCAAAAGATGGACTATGTATATGACAATCATAGATTGACTATGTACTACCCATAAAAACACATTTATTACTAAAAAAATATATCATTATGGTTTAATTAGATTTTTATCATTGTGATGATGGTGTTTTATCCTTCATCAATCCCCCCAACCTCTCACATGTACCTCAATACTACTTGTATGGTCAGGATTGTATTACCTTGCTTAACTATATTCCTATTTGGGAATAACCCCTGTAGGTGAAAATGAATGAGTTAGGTCTTAAATAAAATTCCTAATATTTCCTTTATACTTATAAAATGAATTTCATGCATAATTTTAACCAAATCACATCTTAGAAATACCTTTAAAGCTAGTCATAAGTAGTTGATTATGTGTTACTTGCAAAATAGGGATCCACCTATAGATGAAGACTTGTGTTTTATCATTATATCCATGATTATATTTCATATATATACCTTTAAATATTTTAACCTTTTATTTAATTCATTTCAATGTAGTTTTAGGCATTTTTGACTCACTTGTCTAGCTACATTCTTGATTGTGTTTCTTGTAGTCAGATGTAGATGGCCTTTTAGACCAAGATATATTTATAGGTTAAAATTGGATATTGAGGCACCATTAATCATATCCTCTTTATGACCTTAATGTTAAAAAAAACACACCATTATTTAGGTCCGCTATGCTCTAGGTTCACAATCAAAGGATACCTTTTCAAACTTAACCACTTGGTTGGTTGAGATGAAGCTCACTAAGCCTATATAAGGATGAAGGTGGTATAGGAAGCAAAACACAATGTGTTATCCTCATTATGATTATATTTTTGTTAATATATGTTAATTTATACATTTTAAACCATTCACATATGTTTAGAAGGTCAATAACTATAAATTTTGGATGGAGATGTCTCTTTTGGGACAAACTTGTAGGTGTTAATGAAGGAATTTAGTGCTTAAGTTGACAACTTTAGGACCTTCAACTACTACCTTACCTTGATCATTTTTCCTTAAAAATTTGTAAGATCCATATCCTTTATATAGGCTTCGATAAAAAACCATTAGATGCATTAAATTAATTGGAAACCTTGTTGTATGATTCCACCAAAATGGCTTTAGGTCTTTGTTTTCTAGATTTAGGGTCAAAGGGCCTAAATTCTATCATTGGACCTTTGGAAGGTGGTTTCAAAAACTCATATAAATCTAGTGTCCCAAATGAGTTTTACATTGCATACTTAACATGATGTGACTTTAATAATGGTTTTGTCATATACTTAAACACTATAAAGTGACTCCTCAGCTAACACCACATATAGGTGGACACTGTCATATACAGGTAGTAAAGGTGAGAGTTGGCAGTAGATATGGATATAAATTATTGTGACCAATTATAATATTTTCAAGGTTTATAAGTGTTCCATTATCACTATAAAATACTGAATCACTTATCAAAACTCCATTCCACCATGAATTCATCTCATGAGGCTCTTGTAAATGCACATTAATGGTTACCTAATTGTATATGTTGTACATGACTACTATCAAAGAATTTTGGTGCTATTTAGAATGTTCCAATTGAATATTCATACAATAATAAATGTAAAACACATTTTGACTCCCCATTAATACCTTATAAATGTGATTATATCTTAAGCATCATGATCGAGACTAAGAGCAGGTGACAAATTGACTGTGAGTGTGACAAGATTGGGTATTTGATCAAAGTATGGAGTTATAAAACTAAAAATTTACAGAGGTGGTATCTATGAAATTTATACATGGTGATGGAATTATCACAACTCTCTAAAAACATGATCAAGTATGAAGATCTTAAAATGGTGAAAAAACTACCTGTAACATAGCATAGTGCATCCTCCTAAAACTTAAGATGATTTTCATAACCAAACATCATGAAAAATGAAAAAAATCATGGATAAAATTATATAAGAGACTCAAAATCCTATGGAACCAATATAAATAGCTATTTTTTAAGAACATACTCAAACCAAGGCAAAACCTATAGGCTACACAAATTGGCAAGAAGATAAACATAGTCAAGTTTATGAGGATATTTCATAAATAATAGGCCACAATTATTTAAAATATTATTATTAAAATTAATATTTATAAGTTTAATTTCACCTCCCCAAGGCATTTGATCTAAAACCTCCCTTGCTGGTCATACCAAGTACAAACCTAAAGATTGGTTTTATGTGCCTAGAAGGTTGAAAAAGGAGAAAATTGTTTTGGAATAAACATGGAACTTATGTAGAATTTAAATTATTGATATTAGTTTTAGGAGTATTAAGAGTCCTTCCATGATCTTTTCCCATGTGTCACATTCCCCAATAGGTAATACAAGTGTCAAATACTCTCTTTTTTAGTTCTTTTCTTGAATTTTAGTTAGACAACCTATTAGATACTAATGTAAATGATATACCTGATAGGTAATATGACCTAATTTATGTTTTAATGGATAAAATCACACTTGGGCACCTTGGGAACCATGCCACTTGCATTTATGACCCTTAAAAGCCCACTAAATGAAAAAAAACCTATTAGACCATGACTAAGGATAAAAATGCATTATATAACATAAAATGAACTATAATATAGCCTATTAAAAATTATTTTATCCCTAAACATCTGAAAAACCAAGTTTTTTACCTAAAGGTGTCCAAATTTGACCTGTAGGGTCAAATTTGGTCAACACAAACATGATTAGATTTACCAATACCAATAGGTTCCCTAAGACACATCTTATGGCACTCATTATGGATCAAAATAATGTCCATATTTCCACCCACGCTACCAAATATGAGACTCCTCCCCATTATTATTTGACACTCAAACTCTTATTTTATTTAGAATATGAGTGTGATCTTGAATACAAATATAAATGCTCTTTTTCATAATTTGTAACCCTTAACATAGAGGAAAATATCCTACAACCATCTATAATATCATGATTGGACCTCATATAAGATAACCCCATTCACCTTCCCATACCTTTTCCTAGGGATTATGTGGAATTATTTTCTTTTCATCCTAATCTATCCCATCGATAATGTCTCTTCCCTATACCATGCCATCATCTTCTATGCATTCTTCATCTTCCATGCCATGTTTTTCTACCAACATGGTAGATTCAACTTCCAGTGTGGCTCTTAAAAACACCCACATCCTTAACTATGCTACCAATACTTCCTTTGAAACAAATTCTTATTTTTCTAATAATGCTACTAATGCCACTAGTGTGACATATTCTACTACCTCATTGCATACGCATAGTGCATCTCAAGATCCTAACACCTCGCATAGTACTAATGCATCACATGTTGCTGCACTAGGCAAAATGTTGCTCAAACTAATCAACTTCTCTTATAAATGATTAACCAAATGCATACTTTTCAGACTAATAACATAAATCAGATGATACAAATTAAAAATTACCTAATACATATCTAAAACCAACCTCACCAAGTTCTATGGGGAGGACAAAATCTTAATGCCCCCTAGCCCCACCTTAGGGATTCCCATGGTAACCTCATACCAAAACCTCCACTTATCAACAAAAACATCTAACATTTAAAAAATGAAACTTTAGTACCTAAAATTACCAACATTGACATAGGAGGTATCACCCCTACTATCACTTATAATGGATCTACCAATTCTACCTTGCATATAAAAACATTTGGTAACCTTTAAAAATATTGGGTTAGGATTAATAATTTCATTTCTACCAAAATCTTACCTAAAATTATCTCAAAAAATGTTTTATATTTCTACAATTAATTAAAACCCCACTCTATCACTAGCATATAAGGCTTAGTCACCTCATTGGTCTAAGAATTCTAAACTAGTGATCTTATCAAAAATAACTTAGCTCATTTTATTAATTGTAAACAACTTGAAACCAAAAAAACATAAGTCTTCATCAAAAGATGGAAAATTTTGTCTAACAAATCTAAGCATAATATGGTGGATGAGAAACTATTCCACTTATTTTCCAATTATATCTACCCTAAACTATAATATTGCATTATGAACCTCTCTCCAAAAACTTTAAAAGAAGCTCTTAACAAAGACAAATGACAATACTTCTTCATGTGTCAATTTGAACCATCACAACCTACAATGGGCACTCACATGCACATCAAATATAAAAACCATTTCATAAACAATGATGATGTTACCAACACTCATGACACCATACACACCATCTAATATATTTATCCAAAAAACACCATGGATCATGCTCCTCCCCAAAAAAAGAATTATAATCATACTCCCTCATTTTATCAACACAACTATACTAATGTGCATAAACCATTATCCCTAGAAAAAATTCAAAATCATCTTCCAAGACCTCTAACATGAGTTCTTGACCCCACTTTCCCTATGAAATCATGGTATTATCTAGATAAAAAAAAATTCATGCAATTTAGGGCCATTCTCATGCTATTTGTAGATAATTAATAAATCTTGCTATGTATTTTAATCTTGGTCCTAATTTTGACCATTAATCCCTTATCCAAAAATGTAAACAAGCTTATACCATAACACTTAAATCTCGTGAAACTCAAAATAAAAATCAAGATTTAAACCAAGATAATGCTCATTTATATATCTACAAAGATCCCCTTCCTAACCACAAGACAACATTGAACAACCCAATACTAATACTAATAACATTGAAAGCCCTATAAACCTTAATACTGATGATGAAAATGTAGTTAATATGACTAATATGAGAAGAGTAGTTGTGTATATTTACGCAAATCCAACACCTACACATCATACCGATCAACCATTCCACATCATTCGAGACACTTCCCCATCCCATCTCATTTAATTTGGGTAAGAGGAACCAATACCCATATAAGCACCACTTAAAACCACATAAATTGAACATACCTATCATACCACTGATACAAATTCTATATTTCCCTGAAATTCTATTCCAAAAACAAACACACCTCAAAATCCAAATAATATTTATTCTACTCAACCACAATAAATACTTCAACCAACCATCACATCATTTAAAATCACTCAACCTATTTGAAATCAATCATACCATATTAAAGCAAGTTTAATTTTACCTATAAACCTACTTCCCAAGAGCTCTTACAATATTATGTACCTATATCTAAAAATCCTCTCATAGGTTATGATGAATGGGATCCTATTGCATAAATTTCCCATCTCTCATCTAAAATACCTTTCTTATATATAATGAGAACTCCCCCCTATTATCAAAAATGCCTAATGAAATTATTATTTGAAATGAATATCCCTCAACCTGCTCCTGTATGGAAGGAAACTACCTTATATGGATTTGAAGATAGCATACTCCAATAATGTGAAGAGATGTCCATTCATGTTGGTGAAATAGTGGACACTTCCCTCTCACTTAAGTTACCTATCTCTTCTATGATTCCTGATGATATATTACCTTGTTTAGATGATCCTAATTTATTAATTAGAATATATATAGCTGACATATATGTTAAGTGTGATTTAATTGATTAAGGTTTAAGCACTTAGGTTACCTCACTTAAATTTATTAAAATCCTTGGATATATTGAATGCAACCTCAAATCCACACATACTACATGTTAAGGCTATGATAGAAGACAAATGTTTCCTCTAGATTATGTTTGGATTCCCATTACCATTCCTTCCATTACCATCCATGTGAACTTCAATATCTTTAACTTTCTACTTTCTTACAATATCTTAGTCGGTTGACCTTATACTCATTGTATGAGAGTAGTCACTTCATTTGCATGCCAATAGTCAATTTTTTCTCACAATGGAGCTATCTATAATATTTGAAGTGACATGAATCCTTGGAATTTTGAATAATTCCAAGAATGTTGTGTTTTTAAAATAACCACCTTTGAACCCATACCTAGTGTTCCATTTTAAGAAATCCCAACACTTCAATTATCTAGTTAACTCCACTCAAGGTTATAATGGTCATCCTAGATTGATTGGGAATATTAAACCTAACGTCTTAGACTCTAATGATGATGATCTAGATGAGATAATCCTAAATATAAAAACTTATGATCTTTCCCCTCACATCACCCAACTTCCTCCTTATTTTCAACCTCTATCTTGTCAACTACCTTCTGAAAACATACCAATTACCCTAACCAAAATGTGACACTCCATTCACCATGCTTGCTTAAATGATAAAATAATTCTTACATGTATCATAAATTGTATAAAATTGATTATGATGATATTAATGCTTTAGATGACCCATTTTTAGCTAGATTCATCCAAGCTAGAAACATTAAAATTCTTAGATATTATTATTCTTTATTTTAGTCATTTCATTATTTTATAACATCCCTTCTTTTATAATACCTAATATTAGTTTTTCCACTACTATTCATAGGGTAGAGATGGAGCACTCACATGGTATTGCTCTAGTCATATAATGTTCCCTTAGGAGTATTCTCATGGATTATGTCATTATAGGACCTTATCATTTTTCCAGATATCATGAACCTTCAAGTTTAAATCCTCCAAATATGGTAGCCATTGTGCTTAGACGCGTTGCACAACTAGCCTTACCTATAGATGACCCTATTATATTATTTTATCCAACTCCCCTCCCTTGGTGGTCTTATTCCCTTACCACATCTTGATCCCTTACCCACATAATGGCTAGATTAGCCTTATTATGATATTTAAAGTTTTATTATTCATGAAACCAAAGATTTCCCCCTTTATCAGCATCCCTAGACTTCTTATTCTACCCCTTCATCTAGTAGACCCCCATAATCTACCAATATATGTATTTATTACTTCCATGGGATAATTAACCATTCTTCTAACCCTTATTGGAAACTTAGGTAGTACATCAACACATTGTGACTAGTCACTATGCAACCCAAAGACAAGACCATACCTCCTCCCAAGCTACTACCAAAGTAAAACCCTAAATACAAGTAAGTATATTATCTTTAGCACCAATTTTTTAACCATAATACCAATTAATTTTGAGTACTCCAATAACATAATCATTATTTCCCATAGTTGACAACAATACCAATTATTACTCCTCTTATAGGTCACTCATATAATAAGTCTCATCCTTCTCCATTAGTTACACCTCCTCCTAGCTCCATAGATACCATTCCCATTAATACCGCCATTCCTCACATTGAGCATCCCACATAGGAGATACCACATTAGCATTACTCTTCTTCTGATACACCTATTTTTTTAGTTAAGATGATACATAAGGAAGTATTTCCATAACTTTCTACAAAGATTGATGACACTCAGGCTCACACCAGAATTCAACTACATAGAGATATTTCAAATGTTATGAATAACATTTATGTTCACATATATCAGTATTTTTAACATGTCATGGTTCTCTTTCACATTATTCTATTTTTATTTTTTGGATTGGATTTGTGATCCATTTATCTATCTTATATCTTTGAGTATGTGTCAAACATGATTTCACTTATCTCCTTTGCATGAACCATTACATTATGTTTTATGTGTTTTACATGGTTTCATTCTCTTTCAATTTTTCTTATTTATTATTCTCTTCATGAATTAAAAATTTTGATTATGATTTCACTTATTTCATGGTTTCATTAATTTATCTATAATGATTGTTTGCTATCTTTTACACTCAAATCAAGTTAATCATTACTATGACTTGGTTATAAAACCCTGATTCCCTTAGTATTTTATCTCTAACATATGATTATTTAGTAAACAAGAATTATCATTAAACTACTACTATATACCAATCTATTTTTATCTCCCTTTATCCTTATTCCCCTTTTACATACTAAGCATACATACAGTTGAAAATTGAGATTACATATTGGTTCATAGGTAATCCTAAGTTGTTTAATCAGTAATATCTCTAGTTACTTAGTCTCCTATAACCAAAGTATAAAGATTTTTCATGTGTATCACTTTTATCACTCATATTTTTTATTATAAATTTGTATGGATGAGGAATCACAAAATCCATAAAAAAGTTAAAATCTAAATCATTGTAAATAAAAGGAAGTTATTCAAAAGGCAACATAAAATTGAAATGTCTAATCACAGTAAAAGATGTAATTTACTATCTATAACACATCTACTATTTATAATTGAATCTCAAACTCTACATTTAGCCTCATGATAACAACAAGGTATATTGGGGTATGGTAGGCTAGTATATTGATATCATATAATAAAAGATCTATAAGTATTATCTACTTTCTCATAAGAGTACCCAATCTTCATAGTAGACTGATGACTCTGTAAGAGGTTATAATGAGTGGGGAACATATTTTGGGAAGGTAGGTCCAAGTTACATTGTTTGCTCATATAAACTTCATGAGTTGATCTTAGTATCTCACTTATTTTCATATACAACTTTGTGCTTATTGTGAGCAGTTATCCTTTGTATTTTTATGGTCACTAGACTCTTAGTGTCTTTCCTTCTTACCTAATATGCCTCATGTTTTCCAAGGTTTTCTCATTAAATGCCTATGTAATGCTTTTTACATTCTTTTATTCATTACAAAAATCCTAATATTTCCCCTTGATTAATATTTTTTTGTTAATTGATCATACCCCCTAGGGTTTCCCTTTGTGAGTTGCATTATAAGACCTTTAATAGGACTAAGCATTCCTCAAAAAAAAATCCTTATTTTTTCCCTTATTACCATTAACCTAAATGGTGTTCACCTTGTGAGTTTCAATGTAATACCATGGATAGGACTAGGTTATCCTCAAAGATTACCACAATAAAACATATTTAAATTATTTACACCTCATTGGTCTTCCTTTTATGAGTTTCATTGTAAGACCTTAGATAGGACCAAACCCTCCTCACAAAATATTACAATAAATAGTTCATAGAATAACCAAGTCAAAATACAACAACATGTTTTAAATTTGAGATAATTTGTGTTACATTATGATTTCCACGTAATTTACATACTTCCCATCTTGATTTAGTATGTTTTATATTTAATTTATAAACACTTCACTTTTGTCATCTTATTTTACGATTACATGTATATTTACAACCATTTTATTAAATTAATCATACTTCCCATATTGATTTAGTATGATTAATTTTATTTATACTTAAATTTTGTTTCTCTTTTAATACTTCCCATCTTTATCTAGAATGATTGATTAAATTTATTGTTCATTTATTTGTATACCATTAGTTTTCTCATGTTTTTCACATTATTATAAATTTTCATACTTCCAAACTTGATATGGTATGAATTTTAATTATTTTAATTTCGTGAAAATATTTTACATGGCTTGAAAACATTTTATTACCTATTATTGTACAATTCTAGTTTCTTATATTTATTCATCTTTTATTTTTACACATTTCCCATCATGATATAATGTGTATTAGATTTTATGATTAATTATGCTTTTCCAAATCATTTTGATTTATTTTTAATCATGTATGTGTATCATATAATGATATAAAATAAAACATACATCACATATTTCCCATAGCATATATAATACAATTAAAATACATGTGCTATAAAGGAAATACATCCATATATCCATCCTGTTTCTATGCAAAATTGCTTTCTACATTCAAAGAAGAAATAAGAAACTAAAAGAAATGGTTAAGGCTAGAAGATACCTGATAAAGTCGTGCACACCGAAATCAGACGTTGGAAGATTCTCCTCTTTGGCTGTGGAGGAATGACACCTGTAAAGAAGAAAAGGCTAAAACACAGAAAAATGTTAGTCAAAGATATGGTGGGCTGTCAGGCGAATGCCCGATCCCAGAAGTACGAAGACTTCCTAGAAGGATATCAACCCACTGATAAAAAAGTAGAATATTGGACAAAAGTAGATAATAAAAGATAAAATGACATAAATAAATGATATAAAATAAAGTGTGTACCTAATAAGCAGCACTATTCTGCACAGTCGCCGGCGTCGGTTTCTGTGGTGCCGGCATCAGTCAGGGAAGGTGCCGGTGTCGGTCGGGGTAGTGACCGGTGTCGATCGGGGCAAGTTCTAGACAGAATCTAGGCGAGTTGTAGGGGGTCTAGTAGAGTCGAGATAGGGTCTTGACAGGGTCGGGACAGGGTCTGATGGAGTCAAGACAAAGTCAGGGCAGGGTCTAGGCAAGGTTTTGGACAGGGTCTAGGCAGGGTTTTGGACAGGGTCTAGTTAGGATAAGGTCGAGTCTAAACAGGCTCTGGGGATTTGCAGAAGGTCGAGTCTGGATAGAATATAGAGTATGGAAATAACAAGCAAGCAATAACCAAAAATAAAAATAAACAGATGAGGATACTTACCTGTCACAGTGCGAAGACATGATTGACGTTGTTGAAGTTGTCTGTGCAGTGCCAGATTGAAGCGAATGCAGATTGGTTGATGCCAGAGTTGGTTGATCACGAGAGTGTTGATTGCAAGAGTCTGTGAATGTCAGAGTTTGGAGGTTGATTGATTGATTGATCGGTTTATTAGCCTTTCGAATGGTTGGCAGACGCTGATGAAGGCAAGGGGCGGTTCGAGAGACGGTTCGATAACCATTCAGGAAACTGATTGGGAACCGAATGATAACTGAAAATGGATAACGGTAAGGTGACTGACGTCGGCAGGATTGCCTACGTTGGCCGATAAGTGACCGATGTCGGTGACATCGGCCGGGTAAAGACCGTCGTCAGTAGATGCACAATGGGGATAGAGTCTAGCTTTAGCTCTGTGCTCATTTTTACATGCTGCCAGGGTCAAGGCTAATGGAAAAAGTGATCGACAAGGGTTAAATAGGTGAAGAAGAATAAGACGGGGAAGGACCAGGGGAGTTGACATGATTTCGGTGTCTACATTTGCCCCTTTTTGTCTTGTTGGTTGTTCTGGACGAACTGCAAGACAAAAATAGGAGTGATTGCCCCAGGTGAGGGATAAGGTTGATTTCGTCTTGTTGGTTGTTCGAATGAACTGCAAGACAAAAATAGGAAGTGGATTGCCTCGATTATGGATAAGGTATTCCCCCTCAAAGCAGGAGTTGAGGGAAGGGAACCAGGAATCAGGTGCTGATTTGACAAAGAGTGGATGAAAAAGGGGGGAGGGTGAATGCTGCAAAAGTCATGATTACGCGCATACCACTACATGAGAGATGGGTTAAGTCAAAGTGTCGCAGATCAAGGGTCGAGGAGTGCCAAAATTGAAATAACCGGGCCCCAGCATTTAGTCATCTACTGATCGGGTTATTTAATCGAAGCTGAAGCTCCAAATGGGTCGTCGCATTCTAAGTATCCCAGGCTCAGGAAGTGCTCCTAGAAACATGAGAAAGGCACAAGTAGTGTGGATCAACCAGCTTGCGATCCTATACTTGTGAGAGTCTAAAAAGGTCTGCGCACAATTCCGCTAACCAGTCATGAGGTAGCATATATGCAAAAATAACCAAGGCAGCAATGTCTTGGAAGTGGTCAAGGTCGGAGGAGAGAGGGATGATCTCTAATGCTTGGTGGTCGAGGGGAGGAATGGATGAAAGGATGTGGCCGAGCTAACCCCATAAGACCCCATGTTAACTGAGTGCTACCTACATAGCCCTGGTCATAGGGCCTCAGGCCAATGTAGTTCTCCCTAGGAGGGAGGGAAGGACAAAGGGATAGCATTGGTCGTGGTCAAGGGCAAGGTTATGGTTAAAAGAAGGAAAGAAAGTTTGTCCATCAGAGAGATGAATAAACGAGAATGGTCGAGCTAACCCCAGAAGATGGTGGTGTCATCTGAGTGATGCCTACATAGCCCTGGTGGAAAGGCCTCAGACCAATGTAGTTCAGACAAAGGGTCCGAGTAGTAGACAGGTGGTCAAAAATGGTTGATAGATTGGTCTTGGTTATGGTGAAATGATGAGGAGAAGAGATGTTGCAGCCTTTTCCAAATGGTGTATTCTGCAACATTGGTTGAGGGGTTTTTCATCCCTAGCAATATTTCATATTCGTGATGGATGTAGGCTAAAAATGAATTGAGGTTTATTTATGCTTCAGCAAGTATTGGTTTATGCTGAACATAAATTGCGGCGGGTCGATAGTTTCCATGTGTATTGGTTTCCATAGAAACTAGGGGGAATAGGCTATGGGAGTGGTCTAAAAAGAGAGTTGAGCTGAGTCGACAAGTGATGAAGGTGAATGTGACCAAAGTGCAGAAGAAGTGAAAAGCATATTGCTCTTTCATTGACAAGGACCAAAAAGATAGCATAGATAGGGGTTATGAGAACCAAGAGCCCCATTCATGCGTGACGTCGTTGACCATAGTTATGTTAGAGCGGTAATCGAATCACTTTGACATTAAAGTGAGCTCGAAGTCCCTTGAGCAGGTGATAGGAGGAGGAAAGAGGGTAACCCATTTTAAGAGCAGAGATAACTTTGCCCCTTTTTATAGGAGACCCTGAGACAACTATAAGTCAAGTCCATGACTCATTTTTTTTTTTTTAGGTGCAGACTGATCAATGCGGGAAGCCTGCATGGAGATGTCATTTGCTTGGTGGTCAGTTGTGAAGCTGATCAATGCAAGAAGCTTGTAAAATAGTGTTGTTTATTGCCAGATTAGTCATAGCCATCCTTCAAGGGAGTGGTCTAGATCTTTGTTTAATATAAGGGCTTTTGAATAGCTGTCCTTCGAGGGAGCAGTCTATTAATTACAGCAATGATAGTACAGCTGTCCTTCGAGGGAGCAGTCTGCCTTTTGATTTTGAGATTGATATAATGACCATGGATATTGTGACATCTCGATTTGTTTTATAGAAATGTGAGTCATGGACAAGATTATAGAAGGTTAAAGGCTCCCTTTTATTAGGACAAAGCATCCATACAGCATAAAAGGGTTATAGGATTTGTTAAGAGGAATAGGGTTGAAAGGAAGTAGGATTTAAGAGGACGGGGATTGCTCAAGGGATGAGCTCAAGTTAAGTGTCAAGTGGACGAGTACTCGACTAGCAGTAGAATGGTCACAGATGCAATGCATTAAGAGGCTCAGGTTCTGGTTGTCCATCAAGAGAAGACAGACGGTAAGTCCCTGATCCATACTTGTGTGTGATAAGGTCCGAGTCAATTAGGAGCAAACTTGCCCCATTTGCCTCTTTCTAGATTGGTCAGGTGTTGATTGTGAAGTTGGTTGATATGGTTGTTGATTGGTTGAGAGGTCTGAATGTTTTGATAAAAAAAGGTTGGTTGAAAGGTCTAAATGTTTTGATAAAAAAGGTTGGTTGAATGTTGGGTTGAGATTTGATAGTTGGTCAATGGTTGGTCAAGGGTTGATTGGTTGGTATTTGGTCTTTGGTTGGGTCAAATGTTTGGTTGAGGTCGGGTTAAATGCTTGGTTGCTAGTCTGGTTGAGGCTAAGTTGAAAGAGTGATTGATATGTGGTCAAGACTGTGTTGAAAAATTGGTAGAGGTTTGGATGAAGGTTGAATTCCCCTAGCGGCTAGGGAGAATGTTTGATAGATTGGTTAAGGTCAGTTGAGGTTTAGTGGTCAGATGGACTGTGTTGATGTCGAATAAGGGGGTTAAAGGCGGCGAAGGGACCTGAATCTGGTGTGGAGATCCTGATTCAGGTGACGAGGTTGGAGAGGCATGGGTCGGTGTTGATAATTTGTCAAAGGGGTGGTCAAGAGGATCCTTGATGAGAAGGGTATCCTTTTTCTGGTGGTGACGAATAACAGCTTTAAGAGCACAACAATGCTCGGTGTCATGTCCTGGAGTGTGATGATAGTGATAGAATTTAGAGTTGTTGAACCAAGATGGTCTTGATCCGAGAGTTGATGAGTGGGGTGGTGTTGAAGGTTTATTGATGATGTGGTCAAGAAGAAGGGTGTCATTCCCAAGACATTGGTGAATAGCAACCTTGAGGGCACAATAATGCTCAGTGTCGTGTCCAAGTGTATGATGATACGCACAAATGCGACTGTCATCAAAACATGGTGGTTTTGGTCTGAGAGATTGATATGGTTTAAGAGGCGGGAGATAGATACGAGAGGATTGTAACAATTGCCGTAATAGCAAGGTGTAAGAACCTGCTAACGGGTCTGGATGTCTTGTTGCAGTGAGGGTTGGTGATTTTGGTTTGAGGGGCGTAAGAGATGTTGATCGATGGTTTAGAGGAGGTATAAGTCTAACGAGTTGAGGGAGTAATGGAGGTGACGTGCCGCTATGAAGTATGGGAGTGAAAAGCACTCCGAGTAAAGTGGATGGATGTGGGCCCAAGATTGAAGGTAATGACAAAGGTGGGGAAGTATGCTTCCGGTGTGGTTTAGTAGCCTTCTTTAGTTTGAGTTGAGGGCCACCATTATGTGAGGCGAGGTTAGATGTGGGGCGAACACCAAGAGGTTTAATCTCTTTGAGCATGATGGACACCTGCGTGGGTTTGGACTTAGATGTGGACGGTTCTTCTCTCGATGGAGAAGAGATTAAAAATGTGGGCTCTTTAAGAGAAAAGAGCGCCGGAGTAGTCATGGCTTTTGTGTGTGGTTGGGGAGTCAAAAAGGTGTGATCATCTATGGATGATAATAAGGATGAAGGCGAGGTAGCTGGTGTTGATGTGGTCAAAGCGTCCTCCAATATGGGAGAAGTCGATGGAGGACAAGTAGGAGAAGAAAGTTCTTCACCATGTGGAGGAGGTATAGGGGAAGAAGGGTCTTCCACCTGTGAAAGAGGTTGGTCAGGGATAAGAGAAAATATAGTGTCGACCGTGTGTATATCATGGTCTTGAGGGTCATTGATCATGTTTTGGACGTTGTCTTGAGTAGGCGGGTGATTAGGAAATGGTTGCTTGAAGATGTCAAGGTTTTGGTTGGACGGTGCATTTAGGTTATCCAAGATGAGATCCCCCTTGTCTATCATGTCCTGGACGATGTTTTTGAAAGTTTGACAGTGATCCATGTCATGGCCTTTGACACGGTGATAGTTGCAAAAGTGGTTTTCCCTGTACCATGCAGGGATAGGTGTTGAGGGGTCGAATTGATGTGGTCAGATTGAAGGGAGATTGAGGACCCCCTGCTTGACGAGTTTATCCAAGACAGAGGCATATGACTCCCCAATTGGAGTGAATTGACGCTATAAGGATTGACGTTGAAAATGTTTATTGATGTAGTCTAATGTTGAAGATGATGGTCAGTTGGTTATTGTTGAAGATGATGGTCAGAAGATGACAGTGTTTGCCAACCCCTTTGATTGAGAGTGGGCAGAAGAAGGTCTGGAAGAAGAATGGTCATTGGTTCTTGCATTGGTGTTACACAATTTGACCTTATCTTCTTCAATGGCATGGAGTTCAAGCTTTCGGGCCATGGTGAAGGCTTCGTCAAAAGTGTGGAATGTTTGAACCCGCAAGGTGGACGAGATGTGACTGACACATGCTCGGGAAAAGAGCTCAATGAGCTCGGGTTGAGGCAAGGAGAAGGAGAGCTGGTTAATCAAGCCTCTCCAATGGGCGACAAAATTGACTATTGATTCGTCGTCAAATTGCCTAATAGAGTAAAGGTCTGTGATCGAGACTTGTTTAGTGATATTGATTGAGAAATGGTCAATGAATAGTTGGGTGAGTTAAATGAATGAAAAGATAGAATGTCTGGCAAGAGAGCTATACCAGTCAAGGGCAGGGCCAGAAAGAGACATAGGAAACGTGCGTAGAAGTAACGCATCGTCATGGGTGATAAGGTAACAGGCATGTCTGAATGCCCGTAGATGTTGTTGCGGGTCCTCCTTACTCTGGAAGCAAGTGAATTTAGGAAGCTCCCAATGGTTGGGGTATGGTCGGATAGGGACAGAAGGATGGATGGGCTCGTTGTAAATCTAGTCATATGAAGAGACATTACTTGAACCAGAGATAGAAGCTTCGAGACTGGACATTTTATCCATCAGCATCTTGATGACGTCTGCTGATGGATTGGTGGATGGAGCACCCCCTAGGTTGTAAGGCACTTGAAAGAGGTTAGAAGAGGCGTACGATGTAGTCGGTTGTACTAGTGAGGGCGTAACGTACGGATGACTAGTCGCAGGGACAGAAGTGGAGACCAAAGGTGGTTGAGTTATGAAGGTAGAAGGCATAGGCTGACCAGATACTACCAAAGGTGGTTTCATGATGGCATTGGCAAAAGGGGAGGTAAACACTCCTACATTTATGGGCACAAGAGTGTGAGGGGTCGAGAAAATCAAGTTCTGATATGATGTAGAACTTGGTTGAATTGAAGGTGGTTGAGGGGGTAATAAAACCCCGATGGAGGTTGGTCTAAAAATAGATGTGGAGGCCAAAATTTCCATATTGGCCATGGTCGGGTTAACGATTGAGGCAAAAGGCTGAGTCGAAAAGGGTTGGGTGGCAAACGGCATTGATGTCGTCGCCACGTCACCCGAGAAGTCTCGCGTTGGGTTTCTCACGAGATAGTTTTGGAGGGCTGCGGTATTGAGGTCCAAGAATCTTGCAAAATCTTGGTCCCCTTCTGGGATAATAGGCATTTGGGTCGGGGATGGTCTAGTAGGAATTCTTTCGGTCTCCGAGTAGAACTCAATTATAGGGTTGATTATAGACGGGGCAGGCGAAAGCGGTTGACGTCTAGCGTGATCAAGAAGAGCCTTGGTTTGACTACGAGCCAAAACCATTCAAGGCAAGGAAGAACGTCCTCACATGCTTAAACAAGTAGATAAGAATGAAAAAGATGAAGACACAAGCAGATCCTAAAATCCTAGGAGTAAAATATTAGGATTATAGTGGCTTATGCCTCAGAATGTGTGTAGAGGAAGGTTGGTTTTTGAGTCAGGTCCTAGAAGAAGCAGTCTATGGATGGTTTCGAGTTTTGTTATGGTGCTCAAGAAGTCTGTGTTAGGTTTGGTACATGGCCTGGTGCTAAGGAGCAAGCTCCCCTCACTTCACGATTCCAGTGGTTAGCTGGTTTTGCTTAGCCAAAATATACCTCGCCTAGAGATTAGACTCCGCCAGAGAATGGAGTGGGCTTTCTCCTTGGTGATGAAATCCAAGTAAGATCACCGGGATGGGTAAGGTATCCGCTGGGGGATGAAATCCTAGTCGGGCCTTGTCTCAGGTAAGTTAAAATGTTTGTTTTGTGCAAGTGGTTTGGTCGTGTAACATCAAGTGATCTAGATTAATTCAATATGTGGTTTAATTAATATGTGTGGTCTAAGAGATGCAAGCAAACAGAAATGAATGCAAAGTGTTTTAATGTCCAAGTTGAAATGTTTGTTCGTATGAAAACGAATGGAGAAAGAGTCGAAGAATATGAGTTTCAGCTAGTCTAGAAGTGCAAGAAAGAAAGAAAAGTTCTTTTTAGTCATGCTTATGATGTTGTTAAGAAGAGACGAAAGGAGGCGAAAAGGAAGGAACCTAATGCACCTATATGAACGAAAGAAAGAAAGAACCCAAGGAAGGCCCTAGGGTCCCACCGGGCGTGCTAGAATGTTTCTATGCAAAATTGCTTTCTACATTTAAAGAAGAAATAAGAAACTAAAAGAAATGGTTAAGGCTAGAAGATACCTGATAAAGTCATGCGCACCGAAATCAGACGTTGGAAGATTCTCCTCTTTGGCTGTGGAGGAATGACACCTGTAAAGAAGAAAAGGCTGAAACACGAAAAAACATTAGTCAAAGATATGGTGGGCTGTTAGGCGAACGCCCGATCCCGGAAGTACGAAGACTTCCTAGAAGGATATCAACCCACTGATAAAAAAGTAGAATATTGGATGAAAGTAGATAATAAAAGATAAAATGATAGAAATAAATGATAGAAAATAAAGTGCGTACCTGATAAGCAGCACTATTCTGCACAGTCACCGGCGTCAGTTTCTGTGGTGCCGGCGTCGGTCAGGGTAGGTGCCGGCGTCGATCAAACTGCCAGCGTCAGTCAGGGCATGTTCTGGACAGAATCTAGGTGAGTTGCAGGGGGTCTGGTAGAGTCGAGATAGGGTCTTGACAGGGTCAGGACAGGGTCTGATGGAGTCAAGACAAAGTCAGGGCAGTATCTAGGCAAGGTTTTGGACAGGGTCTGGGCAGGGTTTTGGACAGGGTCTAGTCAGGATAAGGTTGAGTCTAAACAGGCTCTGGGGATTTGTATAAGGTCGAGTCTGGACAGAATATAGAGTATGGAAATAACAAGCAAGCAATAACCAAAAATAAAAATAAACAGATGAGGATACTAACCTGTCACAGTGCGAAGACATGATTGACGTTGTTGAAGTTGTCTGTGCAGTGCCGGATTGAAGCGAATGCAGATTGGTTGATGCCAGAGTTGGTTGATGGTGAGAGTGTTGATTGCAAGAGTCTGTGAATGTCAGAGTTTGGAGGTCGATTGATTGATTGATCGGTTGATTAGCCTTTCGAATGGTTGGCGGATGCTGATGAAGGCAAGGGGTGGTTCGAGAGACGGTTCGATAACCGTTCGGGAAACCGATTGGGAACCGAATGATAACTGAAAACGGATAACGGTAAGGTGACTGACGTCGGCAGGATTGCCAATGTCGGCCGATAAGTGACTGACATCGGCGACATCGGCCAGGTAAAGACCGTCGTCGGTAGATGCACAATGGGGATAGAGTCTAGCTTTAGCTCTGTGCTCATTTTTACATGCTGCCAGGGTCAAGGCTAATGGAAAAAGTGATCGACAAGGGTTAAATAGGTGAAGAAGAATAAGACGGGGAAGGACCAGGGGAGTCGACATGATTTCAGTGTCTACACATCCATAGAAAAACATAAATCACAAAATGATAAATGTCCATCTCAATACATATACCATGAATTTGATATAATATAATAAAAAATATAATAGATATAAGTCTATATTCCATCATGTATATCCTATGGCCAAACCACACTACCCGTGGATGCCTATGAATGACCCCTTTGAATGGTATGCTATAATGAGATAGTCAAGATCTCAGGTCATCAATTTATCCCTATAAAATAGACATTTAGGCATGCACACATTGAAGTGCTATAATGGTCACCATATGAGATTCTCATTCTGGAGCTAATGCCCACTAGGATCAAACCTCTCCCTTTCCTACTCTTGCAAGTGGATTTGAACAATATATTTTCACTTTAAAATATTAAACAACCACCCCCACCAATTTAAACTAGTTAGCATAAAATAGAGTAGATGGTACCATAGGGTCTACCAAGGTGGATGGCTCATAATGTGATAACACCCCATAAAAACTATCATGGTGTGTAGGTACAATCATGTTTCCCCATTTAATCTCCTTAATTTTAGTACCTAAAAAATAAAAACCACATATAAATCATATCTTATTTATTTATATCTCAAACCATCTATCTATCATTAAATACATAAAAAGCAATACAACTAGTGATTTATGTAAAAAAATAAAAAATTAAAGCGTTTAGCATAGTTTCAATGTTTCCAACCATTGTCTTCTTATCAACACAACCATTGATCACCTCCTTTATTGAATACCTTTACACAAGTGCAAAACCAAGAGTTACCACTCAATCCCATCATGATCCCCTCCTCAATGCTACTTCTATTAACCAATTGTGTTTTATAGCTACGATAGGATCATCATGTATGACTAATCATGAATTTTTATATTCTCATTGATGGTGCCTCCATCTTTGATGAGAATAAGGTAGCTGATGTCACTCATATTATGGCTCTAATCTTTCATCCTCACCTATAACATCCACAACCATAACATCTTCAGCATGAAGTCTCACTACCTCCTATTAATATGCCTACCTTGTCCATGGTCTCATATATTGAAGTATAATAATAGGTATCTCTATAGGCACCCCTACATCTCCTCTCCCTCTTGGCTCTTTAACATGTCATGCCCAATAAGAAGGTACTACTAGAGGGTCTATTAGACTGGTAGGCATAATTACTCAAGTACACAAGATATTGAATTTAGATCCAACTATAAATTATATTGTCTTGTGATTTGAATGCATTCCAATCTAGTATCAAAAATCTCCCAAGATGAAACTATTATATTAATATTAGTGTAAGGCTAACACACTATTGATGCATAAATGTGTACCATAGATGCATAGAGTGTTTAAGAAACATTTATCATTTTATAATTCCTAAGAACTCAGTGCATGAGTTATAGGTTGTGATAATCCTATTGTCTTTGATGTAACAGAGGTAGAACAACTAATTGTTTCATAATTTTTATATTAGTTGGTGGTTAGGAGCCACCATGGCCAAATAATAGATCTATGTAAAATATGCAATATACTATGCTAAGGATAGTAAATTATGATAAAAAGCTAATTTATAAACTAATATAAGATGGATATTCATAATGAAAATTAAGTTAAAGTGATCTAGCTAAAAAAGGAGAAAAGGGAAGGGTAGGGCAAAAAAGAGATAATGTCGATCTTCATTGTAAATATTATGACAAAGTTCAAATATCATCCAGGCGTGCACTTAACCAATGTATAACATTAATTAACATAATATAAAATCCTATTACACATTAGGAAAGATTCTAAATAAGGTGTAAATAATGAAAATAAGAACCAAGTTCAATTTAAATATTTACTCTGTAGGAAAACAACATTAGCCTACATGCAAGAAGAGTAAGAAAATGAAATGAACCTAAAGACTTTCAGTCAACATAGCATTATCACAAACTAATAACTCTACATTCAAATGTACACACCAAGAATACCTAATAACCATTAAAATTTGGAAATTAGAACCAACAAGTGAGAGAGAAACCATAATAACAAATGACACAAATGAACATAGATAATCTTTGTAGAATTCCTCACTTGTATTATTTGCTCAAAAGTTTACAAAGTTATTTTGGTTATAATAACTCCCTCTTTTTAAAATTGATAATACCCTTTTTATAGAATGATCAAGGTGGAATTTTGTTCATTCCTAACCAATGAAAAAAGTACAAGTGTAGGGATAGTTATCCTTTCCAAAAATGTTCTATAAATACACTAGACTTTCCCAATGGACTGATCTATAGGTAGTGTGATTTACAAACCAAACATGCCATTGTAAATAGAATATTTCACTTTTAAAATAGATAAATTTTAGCAATAGGAGTAATATTTTGACTTTTAGAACCCTCTAGCTGATAAATTGATCTATTATTACTATAGGGTCTTCATTGCTTTCTGATGCTACCCAATACATGTATTGTCATATCTCTAAGTTTCTCAAGGATATAGGAGAAGTCCCCCATCATTGCTAAAAATCCTCTAATGGAATTTATCTCAAATTATCTTTACACAAGTGATAATTCATCTCCTTTTGGGTCAAACATAATTCTCATAGCATTTGGTTATGGTCCTTACATTACTAGGGAATTCCTACAAGTTCTAATAGTGTTCCAATGATAGATGTGAGCTTAAGCATCATGAGCTTAGATCCCTACCTTTACATTCCTAGGTCTTCAAGGTCTCTAACTTGGCACATTACACTTATGTGGGTTTGATTGGGAATTTCCATGGCATCCCCATGGCATTCTACTCATCACTATTTAAAATATGACCACTACCTTTGAATTTGGGTCCAAACAGTTGTTTTAAAATTGATGTATGCATGCCCATCATTTAACATCAATGTGAAAGTCTTTGACAAGTGCATGACCATCAATTTTAAACTCATCTTCAAAACTCTCTGCTATTTTAAAATTTATGTCCTTACAATCATCATTTGACATCCATATGATTGTCTTTGATGGGTATATGACCATCAATTTTAAACACATCATCTAGGATCTTTATTGTCTTATAATTGACATCTATATGACTGTTATTTGACATTCACATGAATGTCATTTATGGGTGCATGAGCATTAATTTTAAACATGTCCATGGGGATCTCTAATGATATTTCCACTTATCATTCCCAATTTCATCATATTTATTATGTGTGCCATGGGGTGATTGATATGTGATTCTATTCTCTTTTTACAATGTTTGACTTTTCAATGCTTGTCATGCTCCATTGGATCCATCTCATATTATAAAATGTGGACCATTGGATTAATATTTGAGGGATGTACCACCATTGGCTACTTAAAATCCTTTTTCTGAGAAGGTGACACTTGTCACCCTCTCTCTCTTCCTAAGCTCCATTGAAGTCTTCTCTCAGCTCATGCCATTTGATCAATCTCATCTAAGCAAATGTAGATCATTGATCCAACAAACAAGAAAAAAATTTAATATTGAGAGCATATATTAAGAACTTAGGATAAAATATTTAAGTTAATTTCTAAACATATTAAAGGAGACCCCATGAATTAAAAGGGACCAAGGCATAAAGACTTTGGACCAAGGATAGAAACCTAAAATAAAAGGACCTCATAAATAATATAGATCTAGCATAAAGTCTTAGCCTATGGTTTTTAATAGTATTAATAAATATGATAAACCTTAGGGTTATGATTTAGGCTAAGCCTTATGAAAAAGGGACCATGTGATTATTTAGACCAAGATATAATAAAAGGGATCAAAGGGATCATGTGATATAAAATATACCAAGCATAGGATTTTTAGCCTAAGGTCTAGTTGTGTTGAAAAACATGACCAAGCCTTACAATAAAAATTAAACTAAGCCCATGGTATGATTAATTTATTCCTACTTAAATTTAAATAAAAATATCTCACCAAATTTAAATTTGAATTAAAAGGTCCAAGTAAAACATTAGTCTAGGGTTTAAAAATATGAAGTTAATTAATCAATTGTAGACCAATGTTAAAAAACATCAATTTAACATTGAAGAAAAAAACCCTAAGCATGCTCACTCCCAAATGGGCTCCATTAAACCTGCAACTTGAAAAATAAATATCCAATGTTAGCACTTTAGATAAGACTAAACTAGTACAATAAATAAGTAATTCATCCAAACCATGGTGTAGATGATCTTCAAATAAATATAATGTGAAATCATGCGAATGACACTCTGATCAATTGAGTATTCAATTTCAAGGTACAAATTTTCACAATTTGACACAAGGGTACCCATTTTTTTATAAATGAGGGGTATGTTGACCTCAACAAAGGTAATTTCTAGGGGAAACATAACACTATGTTAGAATTTAGAGACTTGGGTTTAGACTAATAATTAATCTACTTATTCCATTTTATCAAGCACCATTATTAAGATCAATTCATCATTAGAAAAATCTTGCATATGTAGAATTAGGTTCAAATATTAAAACTCAATCATTCTATGTGTGTGCTTTGATTCCACTTACTGATAGCTAAAGGATTTAGAGGACAACTTCTAGGTTCATGAATTTAATCATTAACATTGACTTTCAGCATGTTTGAATATTCATTAAGAACCATGATTTAGCTCAAGTAATCCTTAGGAATTGCTCTAATTCTATTCATGCATCCATATCCCTGAAATAGATTCATTTTGATCCACTCAAGGCCTTGTTCCACTACTAACCAAGTGTCCATAGCCTTGATGGAGATTACCAGAATCACCTCTACTTAGAAATCTCTTTGAATTTTGTAATAAGGATCTTATTTTTGAATTTTTTTCAAGTTGTTTTGACTTTATAGCAAAGGTTTAGAACCAAGTTATCTAGGTTTAGGAATTTGGTCAAGTGTTTTATTTTTAGATAATCATCCTTGGCTATAAACTTTATCCTAAGCCATTAATGTTTTTCAAGTTCAATCATGACTATGTTCTAATAGTTTAATATTTCATCCTATATGTGATATCCTTCTTAAAACCAATATTATATTATAACAAAGTTTAAAATCACAAGTAACAATTGACTTATCCATCAGGATTTGCTAGCTTCTCTAAACTATAACATCAAGCTCATATTTTAATAATCTATGATCAACCAATGTTGAGAAGTCATACCTGCATTTTTGAACTATGAAGCTCTTGAGTAGTTAGATGAAATTAAAGATGAGGGTTATCCAAAAGGACATATCTAGAATTAAGGAATAAACAACAAAAGGAATATATATATGTATATATGTGTGTGTGTGTGTGTGTGTGTGTGTGTGTGTGTGTGTGTGTGTGTACACACACACACACACACACACACACACACACACACACACACACACACACACACACACATATATATATATACATACATACAAATAAGGGATAAGAAGGAAAAAATAAGACATAAAGAATAGGTAAGAAACTAAATTAAGCCCTACACTAACTACATAAATTACTTACCTCCTAGATCAAATGGAAAATTATTTAGTCTACTACATAACCTTGATGCATGATTACTTCCATTCAATGTCCTCTTCTTGTGGATAGGATCACTTGCATGCTTGTGTCTTCTAGGTGATGTATCTTGGCCTCCTATCATCATTTTTAGATGCATATATTGAAGGTATGAATTTAATACCCAATCATATTCCTCCAAAATCCTTTTGTCTTTCATCATGAGTGCTAATAATTATTCATTCATAGACAAATAGTGACTTATATCATCTTCATTCATTGATGGTAGCTCATCTAGAATTCTTGTCCTAATGTCTTCATTAAATTCAACTTGAGGTGGGCATAGACTATCAATATTTTTACTAAAACTTTCCAAGTCATATTGAAAGGATACTTCATCCTGATCGGCTGAAAGAGCATGGAGTTTACCTACAACCTTACCATTTGAATCAATTTGATCACATAATTCCACCCTTTTGAAGGTGTCATATGAAAATTCTTTATCTATTTCACTTACTTAATCCTCATCCTTTGTGTATAATGAAATCTTAGCTACCCAATCAAGTCCCAACTCATCTTGATTTGGGGTCTCTAGAATGATATTATTGTATTGAAATACCTCAATTTATTTCAAGAAATCCTAGTATAAATGTTTCCATTGGTCTTCTTCTTTAGGGGCAGACTCTATTTCAGTAATGACCTCATACGAATTTCCTTCACAAATATATTCTAAAGATAAGTTAGCATGTATTTGATCTTCTTCATGGGGATGATCATCTTGAATGTCCATTTCATCTTCTAGATCATCTTTTAATTCACTTTCTTCTTCAAATGGAAAATCAAAATCCTACATGAAGAATTTAGAAGTTCTTTCAAAGCTAGATGTCCTTGTAATGAAGTCTTGATTAAGCATAGGTTTATATGTATCCCTTTCACTTTGACATGTTCCTAATATGTTATAAGTATTAAATATACCTATATCACAAATATTTATTTCATGTATATCCTTAGATGACTTATTCTTATTGTTATCATGAAATATATTGAACCTTTGAGAAGTGTAGTCTTTGTTTAAGTCTTCCCCATAATTTCCCACTTACTTTTGTAACTAAAGAAAATTAGTGCTCAAATTTTAAACCATATTAATTATGGATTAATCATCATTATTTAGCATTTTTAAGTTATGAACTTGATTGTCATTACTGGTGGGTACCAAAGCTCTCTATCCTTGTGGATGAAATCCATTTGTATCATTATTGAAGAACCCCAAATTTTGGATAGGATAGGCATGGATTAAGGGAAATTGGTTCAATGCTGGCATTTGATTTAAGGTAGACACAATCTGATTGGAATTAGGAATTGAATTTAGTGCTAGGAAATTGAGGTTGACATTTGGGGTAACATATGCAAGTTGACCTTGAGGTTACATTTGATCACTGATTATTATGGCTTCAACATAAGCTAATACTAAAATGTTTATAACTCCAAAAGACCTTTTAAGAAATATATAAGTCATGGGATCCAAAGCATCCTTGTAAATTTTTATGTTTAAGGCCTCTTCAAGTCTATAATGGGCTACAATTTTGCTAAACATATTTTAGAACCTAGCATTAGAGGCTCTGATGAGATCATTTGAGTCTCTTCTAATAGTGGTGAATTGATGATAAAAAATGCGTGGAATAATGATTTTACCAAAATGATCAATAAATATTTGGTTAAAACAATCCCATCTAGCTATGCAATCCTATGTAAGATTAAGGAACCATTCGTATGTAGCATCTTTGAAAGTGAATGGGAAAAATATACATGATACATCTTCATGAACTAAGTTTAATAATCTTAAAGTATTCTTGAATTATTTAATATGCTCTTTAGTAGTAATGACATTATTAAGATGGAAACAAGGAAAATACCTTTCAATATTTACAGTAAGATCATGTACTATACCTAATATGTTGATTGAAGAAAAACATAACCAATCTATACCTTGAATAGATGAGAACCTTGTCTTGGTGATGTTGTTTGAGACCTTGAAAATTTATGCTCACCTAGGTCTCTCTTTTGACAATTTTGGTTCATGACCTTGAAACCTATTTAAAATATGACACATCAAACTGATCTTTATAGATTACAATGATTAAGTTTGTATGTTAACACAATTTTACATAAATAAATGTAAAACATGACTATCCTTAACTAAATAAGCTCAAAGCTACATCTAGACTGATGAATGAGAGGGATATTTACACCTCTAAGCTTGAAAAAACTCAAATTTTCAAAAAAAACTAGTCAATCTCTATACAAAATTGCTATCACTAACCTTAAATGCAGATAATACACAAATGCTGAACTACTTTTGCATGAATATCCATGGATATTCAAGGAATATCAATCTTTGTCTAAAGGAAGCCCAAAGACTAGTCTAAAACCATAAATATTGATGATATTTACACAATTAAGAAAAGGATCACTCAAATATGCAAAGAAAACACTAATATTTGATCAAAACACACCAAAATTAGCAAAGATTCTGTAAATTTACAAAGATCTACTTGGCCCTCCTTATAACACAAGTGAATCTCCTCTTATTGATGCATAAATGTGTAGGATAGGTTCCTAGAGTGTTTAAGTAACACTTCTAATTTTATAATTCTTAAAAACTTAGTGCATGAGTTGCAAGTTATGATAACCCTATTATCTTTGATGGAATAGAGGCAAAACAAGTGACTATTTCACAATATTTATATTACTTGGTGGTTGAGAGCCACCATGGCCAAATAGTATATATATGTATTATATGAATTATACTATGATAAGGATAGTGAATTTTGATCAATAACTAATAGAAGATATATATTTACAATTATAATTAACTTAATGTGATTTGACTAAAAAAGGAGTAAAAGGAAGAGTAGGGAAGAACAGAGATGTTGATCTTCACTCCAAATATTATGAAAAAGTTAAAATATCATCTAGACATGCACTTAATAAATGTATAACATGAAGTAACATAAGCTTAAATCCTATTACACATCAGGTAAGATTCTAAGGATGGTTGAAATAATGTAAATAAGAACTGGGTTCAATTTAAAAATTTACCCTACAAGCAAACAACATTACCCCAAAGGCAAGAGGAGTAAGAAAATGAAATGAACCTAATAACTTTCAATCAACATAGAATTAACATAATATAGCAACTCTATTTTCAAATTTACATACTAAGAATTCCTAAGAACCATTCAAATCTAGAAATTAGAACCAATAAGTGAGAGAGAAACCATAATAACAAATGACATAAATGAACATGGAAAATATTTACAGAATTCCTCACTTGTATTATTTTCTCAAAATTTTACAAAATGATTTTGGTTCTAAAAACTCCCTCTTTTTACAATTAACAATACCCCTTTTATAAAATGATCAAGGTGGTATGTCAGTCATTCCTAACTAATAAAAAAAGTACAAGTGTAGGGACAACTATCCTTTCCATAAATGTTCTAGAAATACACTAGACTTTCCTAATAGACTAATCTATAGGTAGTATGTTTTACAAACCACAAATTCCTTTGAAAATAGAATATTCCACTTTTAAAATAGATAATTTTTAGCTATAGGAGTAGTATTATAACTTTGAGAACCCTCTAGATGATTAAGTGATATGTTACTATTGTAGGGTCTTCATTGCTTTTTGATTTTATCCAATACATGTACAATAATATCTCCAAGCTACTTGAGGATATAGGAGAGGTCCCCCCATCATTACTGAAAATACTTTTAAAACTATTTTCTAATGGACTCTAGCTCAACTTATCTTTACACATGTGACCATTTACCTCCCTTCAGGTTAATCATAATGCTCATATGGTCTAGCTATGGTCCTCACCTTGACAGGGCATTCTTAAAAGTTCTAATAGTTCACCAATGGTGACCATAAGCTAAAATATTGTGAGATTAGATCCCTACCTTTACATTACTAGGTCTGTAAGGTCTTTAATTTAGCACAATACACTCATGTGGATTTGATGGGGCATTTTCATGGTATTCCCATTGAATTTTTCTCATCACTTTTCAAAATGACTATTGTCTTTTAATTTGGGTCCAAGTAGTTGTCTTAAAATTGACATCTTCATACCCATCATTTGACATCGATGTGAACATCTTTGACAATCACGTGATCATAAATTTTAAAATCATCTTTATAACTCTTTATTATTTTAAAATTTATGTCTTCACAACCATCATTTAATGTCCACATGAAAATCTTTGATGGGTACATGACTGTCAATTTTAAACACATCATCTGGGATCTTTATTGTCTTAAAATTGATGTCTATGTGACCATCATTTGGCATCTACATGAACATAATTGATGGGTTCATGAGATTAAATTTTAATAATTTACATGAGGCTCTCTATTGAGCTTTCCACTTATCATTCTTGGGTTCATCCTATTTATTATGTCTGCCACATGGTGATTGTTGGGTACTTTTGTACTCTTTTTATTAGGTTTGACTTTTCAATTCTTGTCACACTCCATTAGATTATCTCATATGAGAAAACATGGACCATTGGATTAAGATCCAAGGGATGTACCACCATTGTCTACTCAAAAGTCTTTTACTAAAAAGGTGACACTTGTCACCCTCTCACTCTTCCTCAGCTCCACTAAAGTCTTGACTCAGCTTGTATCATCTAATAAATCTCATTGGGTGAACACAAATCATTAATCCTAAAAATAAGAATGAAAGCTAAGCTCTAGACCATATATGAAGGGCTTAGGATAAAATATTTAAGCTAAGTTCTAAACATATTAAATGGGACCCTGTGATTTATAAGGGACTAAGGCATAAAGACTTTAGACCAAGGTTAGAAACCTAAAACAAAAGGGCCCCGTGAATGAAAAAGACATAACATAAAGTATTAGCATAAGGTTTTTAATTGTATTAATAAATATGATAAACCTTAGGGTAAGGCTTTAGGCTAAGCCTTATAACAAAGGGACCATGTGATTATTTATACCAAAAAAGGATAAAAGGGAACAAAGGGATCATGGGACATAAAAGAGACCAAGCATAGGATTTTTAGCCTAATGTTTGGTTATGCTAAAAAACATGACCAAGCATTAGGATAAAAATTAAACTAATCCCATGGTATGATTAATTTATTCTCACTTAAATTTAAATAAAAATCTCCTACCAAATTTAAATTTGAATTAAAAGGTTGAGGTAAAACATTAGGCTAGAGTTTCAAAATATTAATTTAATTATTCAATTATAGACCAAGATTAGAAAAATATCAATTTAACATTGAAGAAAAAACTCTAAGCATGTTCACTCCCAAACGGGCTCCATTAAACCTACAACCTGAAACACAAATATCTAATGTTATCACTTTAGATAAGATTAATCTAGAATAATAAATAGATAAGTCATCTAGACTATGGTTTGGATGATATTCAAATAAATATAATGTGTAATCATGATAATGACACTCTGATCAAGTGAATCTTCAATTTCTAGGTACAAATTTTCACAATTTGACACATGGGTCCCCATTTTTTAGAAATTGGGGGTATATTTGCCTTAACACACACTATCTTCCCTCACATTAGATTCTATAAATTTGGGACATGGGATATGACATGCAATATATTATCTTTCCTCCATCATACCACTTGAGGTAACCTATCATTAATCACATGGAGTAACTTAGTTTTTTGATACATATGGAATATCTCATATATCTACACACTCAACAAAATGATAAGGCCCATCATCTTCTACCATTAGGTCATCATCACATACATATCATGCATGAGTTATACATAAATGATATATATTAAATTATACAATTCACCTTACCCCAGGATGGACTGACATAAGACTACCCTGTATAGTGGTACCTTCCCATCCAACTTATGACATAACAAATGTATTATCACAAGTCATATCAAGGCCTTCCAAATATATAGAATGGATGAGATATACACATAAAAACTAGCACACAACTTAGAATAAATCCTATCTGATCATGTCACTTAATGGGATAGGGATCACCTCCCATCCTTAATTTTTAGTAAATCACATAATACTAGAGTCCTAACAATGGGAAGTCTAAGTAAGGCATGGACATCCTTGAAGGTGATGCCCACCTCTATAGTATCCCCCTCTACCTCCCATAAAAAAGTGTTGGTTAATCATTTCCATGATCCTAAGAATATGATGACTAGATCAAAACTAAGTGGGATGATACTTATCTCCATGATGCCTCCAAATCATAAGGGAACTCATCGAACTTGATCCACATCTAACAATCACTCCAATAATTTTGGTAGCGAAGATGCATCCACCAAGAGACAAAATATCTATCACCTCTACAAAAAATAAAACAACATAGAATGTATTATATTTTTATGTAATAATAATAAAATACATTCTTAAATATTCTCAAAAAAATAAAAAATAAACTATTTCATCAACCTATTTCTCTTAGTTTTCCTTTTTCCCACACAGTTGACCCTTTTGATACTAAATCAGCCCTGTCACCTCCTTGCCATACTAAATCAGACCTTTGATACAAAGTCAACCTATTACTAAAGACCCAATCAAAAATTTTGATTCTAAACATACCCTTTCCTATAATTTGAATATTATATCATTCTTCTACCTCGTAATCAATTTCATTTAACAAACTATATCATCCACCTACTATGTAATACATTGTCCAAAAAGTACTATGTCAACCATATCTATTTTTATAATTGGATCAACATTTCGGTATGTAGTCGGCCACCCCCATCAATACTAAATTATCCCTATTATATACAGTGAACCACCTTGAGTTATCTAACCCTTTTCAACTGAGTCAACAAGGTTGAATCTATTTTTTATTTGTGGTGACTTTTCAAACATTTACCATAATGCCTTAGGCATTTATTTATCTGATTCTTTAACCCCTAGTTTACCTAAAAAAATATTAGGTTCTTTTTTAGTATCTACATTTCCCCTAATATCTTTTTTCTATATCTAGCTTAATTTTAATTAAAATTACCAAAATTTTGAAATTAATGTAGCACTTACTTGAGTTGCATTGGCTACATCTACTAGGATCCCCCACATGGAAGTTGTCATCTCCTCACCATAGCCACTCTTGAGGCTCAACTAAGTCTCTTAGAGCAATATTTTCTTAAAATAGTAAAAATAAAAAATGAATTAATTTTCACCCTATTTATATTTACTATTCAAAATTATTTACATATCAATAATTTACCACCATATTCTATTTTTCACTCATAACCTTTTTTATCCTAACTCTTTTTTTGAATTGAAATATGTTCTAAAATCTTGATATCCTAGATAATTTTTCCACATATTTAAAAATATATTTTGCAAAAACATCGATTTTTCACTTATTTTTAATGGTTCACCTAATGTTCCTTACATTGGACACCTTCACATTTCTCTCACTTCTTTCCTATTCTACAACACTGAGGTAAGTAAAGGCACATATTTTTCAATTTTCAATTTTCATTTATCTTATTCACTTCTTACTATATTTTACTTAGATCAGTCATTATATATTGTTGTTTTCTTTTCCTAAAGCACCATCCCATGTACAACTATGTGACACATGATGAGATTTAATTAGGGAATATGTATAGACATAATATTTTTTAAATTTATTAGTTATTGATGCTTTATCTCTTGCATAAACCCATCTATCCTTAATATATTTGAGTGTACACCTTAAAGGGTGTAGTGGGAAAGGGGTGAGCAGACCATTAGTGCTTTATAAGATTGTTTTTCCCTATACCATGACTTAAAACAAAAAAAAAAACATCTCTTATAAATTTGATTAAGATTTGACATCTCTTTTACATACTCCAATAAATTCACCACCTTAAATAACCCCTACCTAATCCAAAACCTCTTTTTGTCATTTATAAAAAAGAATTAGCATGGGCCAACCCTGTTCTTAAAATATAAGCACATTATGTGATTAGGTCAGCCTTGGCTGACCTAGTCTAGGACCTAACTACTTTATTTATTAAATAACATGATCAATTGGGCTGACTATGTTGACTAAAAATTCAAAAGTGTTTAGGGTTAGATATGATTATATAAAAACATCCTTTTTTCCATTTTCATAGAGAGATAGAGATAGTAATTTATTTGTGCATTTACTTATCCACCATTCTACTTGAAGAACCATTGCTTAGGGTTTCATACTTCCTTTAGAGAGAATAATCTTATCTTGTGAAAACTTAGGATTTAGTAAGAGGTCCTTGGCTAAACTATAGTATATTTCCCATCCTTATTTTCTTTAACATACACATCAACCTCTTGCAAAGCACCATTCCATAAGGGGATATTTAGGCTCAATGGGTTCATATTCAAAGGTAAGTATTCCCAACCTTTTCTCATCTTTATTAAGTAGATATATTAATGTTTGTTAGCTTATGAATATGTTTCTCTCTCCATGCATTAGGATTACATCTACATTGACTTGAGTAGATTTATTCTTTGATTTTCTACTTTTATGGTTATTACCCCCATTTTATACCACATGCTTTGGTGAAAACTAGGTTAGATTTACTTTACTTTGTAATTTATAAGAAAATATAGGACCTCTCTAGATTTATTATGTGGTATTTCTTGACTAGAGGCCTTAGAACCCTCTCTAGTGATTTTATTTGGTAAGAAATCACTTAGTTAGGTCTAATGGATCCATATTGGTCACACCCCCAATTGTCTAAATGTAATAACAAGTAGAAGGTCTAGTGTGATTTATCTTCTTTGAGCTAGGATTAATTTTTAGATCAGCTTCACTTTCCCTTGTATACACACTAGAGAGAGAGGTTCATAACTAAACCTTAGAGATGTGAAGAGGGGAATTGGAGGGTGATCATGCCCCCAATTTGGTACAAGGTTGACTTGTTTCAAGGCCATTGACAGCACTAAATATCAATCACACAACTCAAGTGTAAACATTATCTAGTAAATTTAGCTAAGGTCAAGTGGTGTAATCATCTAAACCCAAAAATGGTAGTAGTGCCTGGTATCACTTATAATTACACCATTTGTAATAATGTGTATTTGTTATCACTTTTATTGACACAATGGGATCTCTCTAAGGTGTGGGTGGCCTTATATTAGAGATAATATCTAGATGAAGGGTTATTTATCTTTATTACACTCACCTATTTCTCTCTAAATTATATAATTTAATGATTTATTGATTGCAAAAAGGGTAAAGGAACAATACACAAGTTGAAATTGAACATAAAAACTAAAAATTTCAGGTAATGCACCAATGTTAAGGTCAATTCCTATACTTGACACACTTTCTAAGATAAATAACTTACACACATTCACTTCATTTTCATACAATGACTCCTGCATCAGTATTTTATACAATGGTCTTGAGAAACATTCACACTACCATGGTAGGAATGAACATAGGTTGAATTCACTTCCACATTAGGTATAAATCACAATTAGACACTTTATATGACCTTTAAGAATTTTAATATTCCTCATAAAGGTGAAAAATTTAGACACAAACATAGGAAAATTAGTCATCCACTAAATTACATCAATGAATATTATGCACACACTTTATGAACTAGCTTGAAAAATGGAGGAGAATTCAACTTCTTATTGATTCAAAGGTGATGTAGTAAAAAGTTTGGTAGATTTTTTGTATATCCAAAATAATAATCTGATAATCTTCTCTCAAAAATTAATATACATATAAAAAATGAAGGAATGAGAGAGGAAATAAGGTAACCCCAAACTAGGGATGAGTCATCATGCCAAGTCATCCTTAACTCTTCCTTCAACTCAACCATTAAAATCCAAAATCCTACGTAGTGAATCTAAATTTTAACCTTATCTCTTAGAATATGACATAGGAGAGAGATATCATCTTGTTGATGTTTTTGAAAAAGTCAAAGGTTCTCATGCATGACATATTTTGAAGGGAATTGGTCTTCTTGCATGCTTGAATAGTATTCAATATTGAGTAAATATTAATAATATTCACTTAAATCCTTTTAATATTCATGTAACTAATTTTGAATATCTCATTCAATCTCCTTGATACTCTCCATATATCTAGTGAATGACTTAAGTTATCTTCCTTGTATCTTGCATGCATATTTCTCTCTTTTAACCTCCTCAAATAGCTCCAAAGCAGTATAGAAGAGAGAGAGAGAGAGAGAGAGAGAGAGAGAGAGAGAGAGAGAGAGAGAGAGAGAGAGAGAGAGAGAGAGAGAGAGAGAGAGAGAGAGAGAGAGAGAGAGAGAGAGAGAGATTAAATGTTATTTATTTAATTATTATCCTCCATGAGAATAAGTCTGATTTACTTGATCAAGTCTTTAACTAAACTCCTCCATTCTTGCATGTTCCTTATCCATCTTTATAGGGCTGATTAAAGGCTTCTTCTTGTTTGAATTGAAATTTACTAGAATTAGTTCCAATGTGGCATAGTAAAAGAGATATTTCATGTTTATTTTTTAAAAATATTATTCCAACCTTGATTCAATTTTTAAAACAAACACTTAACCTCTTCTTAATCTCCAAATAGCAAAGAACACATGTGTTTGACTTGGTAAGATTGTTAAAGATTTTAATTCATTGATTGAGCCTATGTATTATCTTATTACTTTAAGGTGGAATATAAGGAAAGAGATTATATGTTTAATTTTTATTTATATTCATTAAATATCCTTATTTAAATTTCATTTGATGATGAAAAATCACAACTCTCCATACTAGTCCTTGGATATGTTCATCTTCTCCATTTTGTCAAGCTTGTTGAATGCACAATGAGAACCTAGAATTTAATGAATTTGAATTATTTGGATATATAATCAGTATAAATAAAATTTAAACATCATAAAAAAAATTAACATACCTTTAAACAAATTTTCAGCTCCAAAATCCACATACGACTTCAAAAAATGATCTCTTGTTCTTTTTAAGCCTCAAGAAAACCTAATTTGGATTTAGGGGTCTAAAATGAGTTATAGTCCTCATAAAACACTAAAAATATTATAATTTTATATTAATAAATTTTAATACCTATAAATTTTTTAAAATATAAAAAAAACTTCACCAAACTCTCAAACAAAAAATCCCAAAAAAGTGTTTGTTTGTTGCTCGTAAGGCCACCCAGAGATATTCTTCAATGATCTAACCCTATTTTAGATTGGTTTTAATTTTATAATCATGTATTAAAAAATTTAAATTAATTATAAATCCTAATAAATCATTTTTATTCCCTTATAAATATATTAAACACTCATTTCTAACTCCATTTATGAGCAAATTGGTCAAAAACCCTAATTTCCTTCATGATGTAGACCTATGTTTCATAATTTTATATCTCATAAGGTATATTAAATAAATTAAAATGATTTTAAACATTAAAATACATACATAAAAACCTCCATTTCAAATTTCAATATATTTTACTTAGTAAAACTCAAAATATGGCCTTTTTAGTGCTTTTTAGCTTGCACAATTTCATTTTTGAATGCATATAGGTCTATGTTTTGGAATTTTATTAAATTTTATGAGTCTCAAATACCTAATTATTTTTTAATTGGTTCATATAATATCCAATATAACCATTAAAACCATTTTATATGCTCAAATAATCATTTAAACCTCTTAAAAAATGCCTTTTTGACTATCTCTCTTACATGCCTGAAACCTTACAACTTGTAGCTTTACCTTTATCCATTATTTTAATTGAAATTTTTATTTAAAAATGTGTAATAATTGTATTTAATCTAAATAATATCTAACAAAACTTTTAATATTCAACAAATAACTCATAAATGCAATCACATCTCCTAAAACTGAGCTATTGGGGTTTAAGAAGGGTTTTAGAGCACCTTTTCTTCTTAAAAATTGTTCATAAACTTAATACAATGTAACATAAAAATAATTAATTTAATATTGAGGTAATATGGTACCTTATGTTCCAATAATACCATTATAATAAAATCTTATTCTCCTTCACAAACCAAACACCTAAAAATTGCCCTTATTAGCTTGCCAGAGGAATAAAAGAAACTTCTACCAAAATTTGGACCTCTAAGTGTTTCCTAAGTATGGTATTAACTTGATCAAGGTTTTATGATTTTTATATAACTTACTGATTCTTCACTACATGAATGGAGTCTTCTTAAAAACCTACACATAAGTAACCTTGACCAATGGTGGAAAAAAATTTCAACAGTGTCAAAGATATCAAGGGTGTTGAATGTTGACTGCACTACTCAACGAAGCCAACTACTATAGGTAGATAAAATCTAATTTTTTTCATATTGTAAAAAAAATTTCATCAATTTTTTGTGATAAATGAATGAATCTTTTTCATGCCCCCTCATCAAATCTATTGTAAATGATGTATAATATAAATATGTATCTATTATTTGGTGCATTTTCATGGAATATGCACTTATAATGTGTCTCAAGATGAAGTATTCATCAAAATTTAAACTCTAATATATTAAATATTATATTATATTTATCTTAAATCTTAAAAAAATTGTCCCAAATCTATGATAATCAGTGCCAAATGCATAATATTTTGTCATAAGTGTATATTTGAATCATGTAATTGTATAAAATTATATTATGTGTGTGTGGGCTCATGTCTCTATGACATGACCCCCTCCATGTTTTGAGTTTATGGAAATGAAAACATGTAGTCACCTTATCTCAAAAGGATAAGATAACCATGTTAGAATAGTCCCTAAGATGCATGATATGGATCATGTTTATGTCTAGGAGTAACAACTCTAAGATCAGTAAATAATCAATTAAACACATGAGATCACTAAATGTCACAAAAAAAGGTTGTAATGAGAAATTAAATTCATGTTCAAATGCCACATAGTCAAGGGGAGGACATGTTAATATTTCCACACACCAAAGAAATAACACTCAGGAGCATTGTGTCAAAAAAATAATTAACATGTTCAAATGTTCTAAATTTAAAACAAGGTAACAAACAAGAATTACATAAAAGTAAGCCATGTGATAATATGAATAATTTAAATATAATAAAATAACATAAGCATATAATAATATGCTCTGCATGCATGTGTTAGAATAATGTCTTGTAGCAAACATATCTAGCAAACTATCTAGGATGTAAACGTGATTATAGACACTTATAAGAATTAGTATATAATGTCAACATGATAATGTAAAGTGATCATAAAATAATATAACTTGTATCAATCATGATCAATATAGTAGACGCCCCCAGAATAGTATGTCATGTAAGTGGAGGAAAAGGTCCAATATATACATGTTAGTGTATCATGTATCTAGTATATGCATGTATCACACTCAAGTACCCATGAAACATATGTGTGCATATAAAGGAAATGATATGTTATAGACTAAAATAAACTAAAGAACATATATGAAAAAGTTAATAAATATGTTAATGTTAAAGATTTTTGTATTATTTATTTATTTTAATGTTTTTGTATTTTATTTATTATTTGATTTTTTTGTATTTTTAGATATTTTAATTTAAGGTAAGAGAGGTCTAGCCAATTATCCCATATAATGGATGCTATTATTGTACTCTAAACTCAGGATAGGGTATAATTTTTTTGTCATACTATCCAAGATCATGTATATGCGCCAAATCTAGAACTGTAGAATTTAAAATACTCTACCTATGTCTCATAGGAATCTGTGGTAGTGAAATAGTAGTAGAAATTTTAGTGGTTCATGGAACCTATTGCTTATTGATTTGTGAATTATTCAATGTAACTATAATTATGGGTCTTTGGATCCTCTCTAAAACATTTTGATTAGCTCTTAGCAACTAGATGGGTCATGTAGGTGTATATGAGGGCTATGTGGAATCCACTATGTATCTATAATGTAATGAAATAATAAGTATAGGATTCTTAGGAAAGGGGATTTAATTTTATTACCCTATCACTCATGATTAACCTTACTATGTTGTATAATTAGTTGTCTTATAATATACTTGTCTTGTTGTAGCAGATGCTCATATTAAATCCCTAAAACTATGATTACCCTATTGCTATGAATATATTTGAAAAATATAATCACTATGAAAAGTACTACATGGAGGTTATGGATTCAAGGTCATCCTATTAACATATCAAAGACTCATGTATATGGTTTAACTAAAAATGTTGTGGTCATATGTGTTGGACCAACCTGTAAAGGTAAATCAATCTCATCATCACCTATTGTGATTTCTCATCAAATTCTATGATCATCTTAGTTTAAGGGTATAAATAATCATGTGTGTATCCAAAATTTGTAATTAATTTTATGGTACATACATTCTCACTAGAACCATCATCATCCATAACATTATGTATAGATTGATGATCAATATATGCTATAATAAAAAATGAGTGAATATCTAAGCCGTCATCCACAATTTCATTATCTCAAATGTAATAGAAGGCCTATAAACCATAGGAGTAATTTTTAATGTAAGTGTTACAATAATCCCATCTAATGGGTGTCCATAATTTGATGGATGAGGATTTGCATTATATGCCATTTTCTCTTTTGGTGTTTCCTTATAATGATCATGTAATAGATTTTTGAATATCTTCTATTGTTGATGATCACCAAGTTGTGAACTTGAATACTTTAGAGGATCATCGAAGGAATATGTTCACTATAAATGAGGTCTTATATCTTGTGCTTTAACTTTTAACATTTATTTTTAGAATGCCTGACACATTAGTGATAGTCACAAAAAGCATTTTCATTGTATCCTTTTGGTAGAGGTTGACTCATATCAATATTTATGGGAGGAAGGAGAGATATAAGATGTCACTCCATAAGAATATTAAGGATTGAAGCTAGAGACTCAGGTAATAATGTAAATTATATTTTATGTGTACTGGATAAGATGAGTTTATTAGGTTGTTATTTCTTCCTTTTTAGCCTCTATAGGTTTTACCTTATATCTTGGTTTGATATGAAACTTGGTAGTAGATGTATTCAATGTGCTTTCTACATACTTAAGGTTTTTAAATGTAATAATTTTCAATTCTTGATCTCTTACAATATGGAATACGTCATCATAAGATTTAAATTTATTGAATATAATAGGCTCATGTAGTCAGGCAAGCTAAATTTTCTTAAAGGTATTTTTAAGTTCTTTATTTTACATTATATTTTTCAATTTGGCCAACATTTTATTGTACCTCAAAACATATTCATTCAAAGGCTCATTATTTCCTTGATTGATCTTGCATATGACATCTTTTTAGTGATGTTGATTGAGAAATGTGCTAAAAACTAATCTACTAGAGGTTTTTTTTTTACTGAGTGTACTGGCATATCATAAAACCATCTCAAATTACTTTAGGCTTCTTAAAAATAATTTTGTTAAAAGTTTATCATGAAATCATAATCAAGGAATGTTTCATAGAAATATCGTAGGTTCTACTCATGATCACCCTTATAATCATAAAATGTTAACTTAAGCCCTAAAAAACTAGTTGTCAAAGGGTTAAAATATATATTGGGTGTAAATAGATTATGCAATACATCTTGTGAATCAATAACATAAGTTGATTTTTTTAAAAATTAATCAATATTTGTAGCCTTAGATTCCAAAATTTGAATATCTTCAAGAAGATATTACATAACTACCTAGTGAGATTAATATTGATGTTTGAGAAGATATCAAGGTGGGGGGGGGGGGGGTGAACATGACTTACCTTGATGTAGGCATTAAAAATAGTATCTTAGTTGAAGCATTTATTGGCCCTAGTGAAGATGTAGTAATATGAATTTTATCTTTAGGGAACATTGCTTGAAAACATATTTTGTAACGCATTATATATATCAATCAATGGTAATATTGATGATAGGGATAATGGGATTTAATTTTTATTAGTACCACCTAAATATTCACCATCACTATGTGGATGCATTATCCTTAACATGTTTATTGATTTCATCTCATGTAACATACAAAATTACATCAAATAAATCCTTATTTATATTTAGATGATTAATTAATATCTACTTATATTAAAATGATATGTTATACTAACATTTTAAATTTTAAATGAAAATAAGGATACCAATAATAATGGGATAAAATAGATTTAAAAATCCATCATAGCAATATAGAACTCTAGAAGATTAAAAACCCTAGAGAAAGGTAGGGTTATGAAAGAAGACACAAAGTTCAAGTTCACCAAAATGTTTAACCCTTTTTATAGTTAAGGGTAGTGGGAATATACTAATCAATTATTGAATACACTATTCTAAATTAGGCTAATTAAATAATTCATATTGATAATATTTTGATAAATATATTGAATATGAGAATATGTTAAGTATAGAAGATTATAATGCCTAACAATAGTATTAAAGTAATAATATGAAGGAGAAATAACACTTATATTATTTAATTTTATGTAGGTATATCTAATAGGCATAGGTGTAGAAGAAGATATTCTGATGATTCACCTCGATTCATCAGATTTTATAAATTAGCTTTATGTCAGCTAGGACATAGTGTTGGACTACAAAAAGTAACATCAACATGTATATCCTAATTTTGATGCTTATTTTTGGCTCAACATGCATATCATTTTATATAATAATCATTTTTTCATGGTATGGTTCATTTTCACCTTACATATTATTAGTACATATTGCATATATAAGATCTTAAAATCATTATTTTACTCAAAACCCTAGGTCCTATTATTAGGGTATGTCACCTTATGAAATAGGGGTTAGTGGGTTCAAGTGAAGTTGAATGACCTCAAATACCCCATGTAAATGAAAACTACCTACATGGACCTATAATCTAAATAGTGCCTTAGACTAATGTATTTATCCCTCTTATGTGTGTTTATATGTGAATAATTGTGAAATATGTTATGTGCAAGTTCATCTAGTGATCAATCTTGTAACTTGAAAAATATTACTCATGGGTTGTTCCTTGAATGCTTATTACATGTAAGAAGGCCAATCCTATCACTAATTAGGGAATAAGGAATAATATGGCATTATATCTTAGTTGTGAAAATGATTTTGTGTATTATATTATAAGCTTAAGAGGTTCTTACTAGAATAATAATAAATTACCTTCGATTTATATTTATATAACACCTTTTGAAATAATATCAAAAGATGGTTAAAGAAGACAAATACACTGACTTGTAAGTATTGGGATATTTTTAATTTTGATTGTCTATAAGTTAGGGACACTAGAATCATATTTAGGACACTAACATCAACATTAATGTCCTAATATATATTCTAATGCCCTATAGGGTAAAAATGTTATTTAGGATCTATAACTATCTATATAGGATAAAAATCAAGTTTTATGTAAACTATGGGATATAGGTGGTATTTTTAATCATAATTTTAGGGGCATATTATAAGATAATCAATTATTTATAGTGAAATGGTGAAAATTAGCCTTTTGGTAGTGGTAAGGTCATAAATTAAAGGGTTGAGACAATATTGATATTTGTCAAGTATACAAGACTAATATGTCACATAAAATTACATGTTATTATCTATGGGATCTTGCATAGACTAGGGTGATCCTAAATATGTAAATCTCATAAATTTTGTTTTCCAAAATAATATGTGTGTAGAAATATAGGGGAAAGTGTGAACAAGAGTCAAATGTGTACACAAAGTCAAAGTATGTCTAAGTGTGCTAAATTTGATGTTGCTAAAGTGTCTAACATAAAATTTAAGTGTCTAATCTAGTTAAAGATAAAAATCCATAGTTTACCTCATCATAGATCCAAGGTCCATTTGAGTGTGGTATGGAAATATATTGGGGTAGGATGATTTACATATATATAATTAGTGTCACCTACATTCTTATACAAGTACCCAATACTTGCATTTAACTATTGGCTCTTTTGAGGTCCTAAAGAATGTAAAATATGTCATGATAAGGTAGGATCCCTTTAATTTTCATTTATTTAACATTCATGGGATCATATTTATACTTAATTAGTATTCCCAAGCTAATGCTTCTTATTTTAGGTTCTCTTGGTCCCTTAATGTTGAAAACTTTATTTTTATAAATTGATTTGAGTGACTTTTTTTATTAAAAAAAGATTGGTGGCATTATTTTTTCCCTTCATTCGTTCTTCCTCTTTATATACATAATTATTTCAAAATCTCTTCCATATATCTATTATTCTCCATATCTTTTAGATGTGTTAGCATTGTGACATGTACTAGTGTTTAGATGTTTCCCATTTTAATTTGGCATGATTGAATAGAAGTTACAACTTTTAATTTTTGTGAGATGATCTCTTGGTCAATGAATTTTTTTATAGGATTTTTCTTAGGTATTTTTGAGAATTTAATATTTTAATATTATTTTTTTGTGTCATCTAGACCTAATTTATTCCTCCCTTTATCGCTATATGGTCTCATTTATATATTCTTCCACTTTATTTTAGTATTTACTATCCTTTTCCATGGGTTATCCTGACATAATTTAGAATTTATTTCATGGATATCTAGGCCCTTTAATATCTCTACCATCATTCTAGTCTTTCAAACTTAATCTATCCTTTACCTCTTGGCTATCTAGATATTGTCCCTTTTACCATCCTTTCTACTTTTTTTATTCGACTTGGCTATGTACATGCTCATTTATTTTAATTTTTTATCATTGTATCATTAGGGTTACCATATTAAATTTATATACCAACCATAATAACTACTAATATATTTTCATGAATATATTTTAGTTTAAAATTAATTCAAAGTATGTATATGTTATTATAAATTATTTAATTTATTTGTCATCATTTATTATATCACTTGATTTATCTTTCATGTTTCTTTGTTCTTTCCAAAATCACCATCCTATGTTACTATATTCTGGCATGTGATGTGATTTTTTTGGGTATATGTATGCACATATCTTTTTTACTTACTATTTATTTTTCTTGCAAGACTCATCAGCACATCAATTTCTTTGATTGCACCACTTAAAGAGTGCACTAGGGTAGGGGTTGTAAAACTCATGGTACATTATGAGATATTTTTATATTATCATAGTTTATAACTATTTATTGTCATTAACATGTTACTTTATCAATCTATCCTCCTTTGGTGTTATTTCCTAGTCTTTCTACCTCTTCTACCTAGTTTCATACATTTTCCCTATAGTTTAGCCATGTGGAGTTTGTTTTATAACATTCATTATCTTTTATATTATATTAGTGATGGATGAAATGCCTATGGTATATTAATAATTATATTAATACTTCCAATTAATTTGTTCCTTTTGTATTGTATCATCCCTTGTATACACAATACTCTTTTTGACCTAATTATTTATATTGTATTGATACAATTTGATTCCATCAGTATTTTGGCTAGGTCACTTTTAGGTGTTAGATAAATATATATGGTTATTGAATGTCATTTTATTATAATTAAAATGATTTTATGATTTACTTTCACATTAAACCTACCTTTAATAAACAAAAAATAACTATGATATATGAACTTTTAGTGGTGAAGGTCTATGTTTGCATAAGGTCTTTGAAGTTTAAAAGAATAGAAGTTACCCAAAAATGTACACATATCCTTTGGATTCCCCAAATAAGGATACTTATGTAATATTATGTATGTATTTATCTTCACCTAAAACATCTCTCATAAATTTCTACTTGAGAAAAGGGAGAGATTGATATTCCTACAAGTCAACCCAAGATAAGTATCCCAATCCCTAAACTATTTATTTTATTTTATTTGGTAGATATATATGCATATGATAGATTATTATTTTTTGGTATAATCATTATTAGGATATATTATGATATCCTTACATTTTTTTACAACCTTATTTAAATACCTCTTAATTACAATCATTAGTTGATATACCTCTTAGTTACCATCTAATGGAATTTATATCTCTTTAGTTTACCTCTTTTACATATTCCATCTAGATGAGTATTTTTTCATAATTTTCTAATATATAATTGCTAATTATATCTTTGATATACACTTATTACAAACAACCCTTTTTTATATACCCACCTTGATTTGTAATGCAACATATTATATTTATATTGGATGTAGTACAATCTTCTTTTTCCTATATTAAAGGATATTTATATGATTCTAAAAAATATTGATACCAAGAAGTCTAGTGTTGGACCCTCTGGGTACTACCATGTATGTATAATTGGTGTAAAAACAAAAAGAAACATCGAGAACCTAGAATATATTAGGGAGATTAATATCAAATTCAAATAATATGAACTTTAGTAAGGTAAATATATATAAATATGTTTCCTAATATGTTATATACATACTAATTGAACATCCAATTGATAAGATCAACTTTATCAAAAATGAACTTGAACAGAAGGAACACCCAATTATTTTGCGTATGAAAGGTGGAGATAATTTAACCCATAATGCCACCTACATAGAGAAACCATAGTAAAAAAATTGATAACATATTAGATCAAACCAATGTAGGTCAAGTAAGGGGTAGAGTAAATACAAGGGATTACATCAAATAGAGATGTTTAGAGTGTGACTCATGAGTAAATTCCTAGTAGGGTTATGAAATATCTTATCGATATATATGTCTCTAGGAGGAAGTGGATCCACTAAGAATTGTAGCTTATTAAGAATTAAAATGCATAAAATCCTAAAATAAAGGTATTTATTTGTAAACCTTAACTTTAAGTAAAAGAGAAAATCATAAGAATCATAAGGGGTTGTGAGTATAAGTGTCAAAAATACTAAGCCATTAGTGGACCATTTTCCCACTAAAAAACACAAGATGATATAGTAAAGGATTCAAAATTTGAATATATGTATTCCATAGCTTCAAAATAGGTGGATGACTAAATGGATAATTTCACTCCACAGGTGTTAAAATAAGTTTGAAATTAAATAACATGATGATTCCTCTAGGATGGGACCTTGAGAGAGAAATGAAAATGTATCAGATCATGAAAGAATAAATATCCTATAAAATATGTGGTGTTGATGCTTCCTCTAAAAAAAATTTAAAATCATTTCATAGTGCCAAATTTGATGTTGATATGGGTATACTTGTAAATGAGACATTGTCTCTTATACATCAAAAACCCATGTATGCATTGAAATTATAATACTTCAAGGGTACTTTGCAGTTGATCAAGGTGGGAGACATGTCATTTGGATAATATATAAAAAAAGGTATTTGAATATACAAAATTTAACAATACTAACACCAAAATATTTAAAAACCAATCTAAATATCTTTAAGTAGAGTATTCCATGCTAAAGGGAGGGAATAAATTATTGTAACAAGCATTTCAAGAATCACACCAAAAAATTGACCAAATGGAGAATGAAATATTATAAATAAGTGGTCAAGGAAAAATAATGTTATATAATGATATAATTTAGTTTCATCCTATCCAATTCATGGACATTAATATGGAAAAAATTAAAAATTAGATAGAAAGGGCCAATAATTCTTTCATATAAAAAGCCAAAGAAAGTGGAAATAGGATGTCCATTACCATAAAACCATGATAGAATTCCTTAAGACAAATAATGAAACTACAAATACCATTTAAAAATCATGAGGAAAATTATTATGGTTTGAAAAATAATTCCAAGCCAATCATCTAGAATTTGGAATAGGGTTGGAGGCATTCATGCTAAATAGATTGACAAACAAATGTAAGGTGAGGAGTTAATATTTATTATTAATACTGAGAGTGATGTAAACATTATGAAAGTAGGTTATGATGATGAGGATTTAAATCCAACATACCAAATATTATTGAAGTTATATAAATTATCAAAAAGGTAAAGATTTAGTTGGATATGGAAAAATAAAAGGATTTAAAATCTCAAGTTGATATGAGTGACATAATAATAATGTATATCCCCACCCCATAATGAAAATGATAAGAATAAATGGGAATGGAAATAAACTATCAAATCCCTCATAAAAAATTTTGGAAAGAATTGAAATAAAATAAAATTCGCATTAAAAAGGTTTTGATCCAAGCCTATAGGATTTTTGAATTTCAAGATTAGTGTTGAATACTTTATTAATTAGTATGTGTCTCTTAGGCAATTAAATATTAAACATAAAACAAAGTATACAAACTTTGTAGCCAAAGTATTTAGTCCACCATATATAGAATGGGTGAATCTATTGAATTACTATGTGATATCATCATATTGAACATAATATTTTGATAATTAATCTTATTATGTGTCTTTCATAGTGTAAACACATAGATTTTGTATTAAACACTTGAAAATGTCAATTTTGACCTATCCTTCACATACATGAATTATGCATACACATTTAACTTTCATTCACAATCTATACCATCCATTCATCTATGTATGGGATTGGCCTTCCTAATTTTTTGTATTAACATATATGATCTCCATAATATGTGCCTTACCACTTTATTATCCTAAACAAACTATATTCATATTCTAGATCATTGTTTCCTACATCCTACATAATATTATAAAAAGTTTGGCATTTTCAATTACTACCAATTTATATCTTTATTATTAGTATCTTAGGTTCTCAAAACATATATTTTCAAAAATCAAAACCTTCCCTTGGGTTTACCCATACATTTTAAGTTTTACTTATGGAGGTAAATTACCTAAACAGTCACTTATATATACAAGACAAACTTAAGGTTATTCTTATCTAGATTTCACTTGAAGATCACTTGGAAAACTAATTGGACATTGTGAGATCGACATATACATAATTAAGGCACCATTGTAGAGCATCTAAATATGAAAAAACATCAATAAGATAGTTAATAATTCAATCCTAAACACCTAAAGTAATGCCAAAGTTGTATATTATCAAGTATCAAAATCCAAATAAGTTACATTCATTCTATAAGATCGTTATTGATCACATATAAACATAGGTGGGAGAACTATGTGTAGTTTGAGACTTATTTGAGTTATTATAATGTGTAATTACATAAACACTCAGTGGGGTATGGTTGGGGTCATCCAAACCATGTTTCTAACCCATTTTTATAAACCAAACAAAATTCAAAATTTGGGATAGGGTTTCCAGGAGAACAAACCCAAATATGAATATATGCACAAGATTGAGCATTTGAAATTACACAAGAAACAACTTGGTAGGAAATAATATCAATATGTGGTGTAAAATTCAAACAAGACACAAAGGATAGTTGTAGTAGACAACAAATATTTCTAGGTACCATAGGAATATGGGCATTATTGACATTACTTTGGCAAATTTTGGAATTCTATCTCCTGAGCCAAGTGACCACAAATTTATTTTAGGATAAATTATGTGATTATGCACAAATAGTTATCCTCTTGTCATTTATATAACAAGCCAAGTGCCATATTATCTTGTCATTTCTATAAATAGTATACTAAATATCAATATGTTTCTCACATTTAGATCTATGTGATCTATGCTATATCTGTTAAAATATGAAGTATTTAAGTTTTACCATGTTTAGATCATCAAATCTAAAATAATTTAAAACATTCTAGTGAACCTAGTCATTCTTTCAAGCATAGAAAAACCCTAGTTTTCTATTAAGGTTTAATCCTTATTTTTTAGGGTTTTAGATTTATTCCTTTAGGGTTTGATGTTCAAACCTAATATTTTATTTCCCCTCATATCATGTGTGTAATTTTTTTTGTCTCTCCCTAAGGTTTCATGTATATTCTCCTATTAGGGATTCCTCTATTAGGGTTATGGCTAGTTTAGCTATTTTTTTAATTAAAAATAAATCTATTTTCAAAATATCCAAAGGTTTTTATTAATTTTAATTATTAGATAGAAAACCTCTTTTTTACTAAAATTTTACATGGACTTTTTAGAGTTGGGTTATTTTAGTTTTAGTAAATTTGGCCTTGTGGGTGAAGGATATATCTTATTTTTAAACAAATGTTGGGTTTCATTTATCTAATGATATTTATCAAAATGATATTTTTGTTTCACAAAATTACTCATGGTTATCTTAGGGTGCTCAATTATTTATTTATTTTTATGTATAATAGGGTTTCAATTTATAATTTCAAATCCTTAAAACCCTATTGTTCAATGTTTTTTATTATCTTGGGAGTAGACCTTCTACTTGTATTCATTATCATTCTAGGGTTATACAAATTTTATATGTTTATGAATCTATAAAACCTATTATTTTTCATCATATATATTCTTTATTATCTACTCATGATGCACCTTATACCTTTTCCAATGATTGAACAAATGTTTATGTAGATGTTTATACTTGTGTGTCTAATGATAGTGCCCATGTACATGAGTAATATACTTGTTTACATGATATAAATGACCATATTGATTATGATTATTATGATGGGGAATATCACTATACTATTTTCATATATTCTTGCAACTATAGTAAATTAGAATAATAAACAAAGTAACATTTTAATTCAAGAATTAAATTATCTTTCTCCTTTTTTACACCCTTCACTAATTATATAGTAGAAAAATAATAAGGAAAAAAAGTGATTAATTAACATACTCATTGATGCTACTAAGCTTCTAATTGATAAATATGATATAATAAATCAATGGATATATTTTATCCATAATGATTCTAATGATGTTATATCTTTCAAATATGTTTCTAGATGCAATGATGTTTCTAGATACAATTATATTTATAGTGAATCACTATGTAATGTTATTCCTTATTCAATAGATATATAATTTAATGTCACTCCTTATCTTGAAATAAAATATGATGATGGTTATAAACTATGCAATGATGCCTCTATTAATATGGGATGTGATTAATTTTATAAACAATGTAATGATAGGGATGTTTATATACCTATGTTCAAGATATATAGTGTGAAAAAATTGATGAGTGAATCTTTCCAAACCATAACCATTCAGATTAGTCATATAGTATTTATGAAATATGTCCTAAGTGAGCTTCAAAACCAAGTTACTACTTATACTTTGGAATTTAAGTCATACAAGGATAAATTATAGGGTAATATGTGTGTATGTATTTGTCCTTATAATTTAATTAGTTTTCAATAGTCAACACCTTTAGTTCATATAAAAAAAGCTTCACCTAAATAATAAGATACAAATAAGGTAATTAATAAAGAGAAAGTTTCATATAAAGACATTGATAATAAATAAGCTCCAAAGAACATATCTCATATAATGGAAAATTACATGAGTCCTAGTACTTTCAATGTGAATCAACCAATCCAATTTATAAAATTCATGGCTAAACACATGTTATTTTAAAAACACTCATTAATAATAAATTGGTTGGGTTGCCTTTTATTTACCATCACCCCATACATTTCTTAGCATGAGTAGAGGAAAGATTATTTCTCACCATCATCATATCAATGGATATAGAGATTATAGTATATATTCATTTAAAAATAATATTTCTGAATTGTGGATATATGTGTTACTATATTTGAGAGATCTAATAGTACTTCCACAAGGTTTGATTCTCCAAATATTTCTTGTTCAAAACCTACGAAGGTCAATCTATCTTAGGAAATTACAAAAAATGAACCAATAGTCATTCAATATCTTACATCAAGTTATTATTGTTGTAATATTATATTATTATTTTATTATTTTAATGGTTTTTTATAGTTCAAACAAACTATGGTTATTAGTCGTTGTATCTCCCAGTTTTATGTGAACTCCATTTAACTATATTATTGGGGTTTTATTTTTATGCCAAACCTTCTCCTTATTTTTAGTTATTCTAAAAGCTATTTATATGACTTGTATTATGTAATGAAACATGTATTTTTGGATTAAATATAATTATCTTATGTTCTTAGAGCTCACATTTGAGGAAGCTTAAGAGGAAAAGCCTATGAGGGAGATTTGATTAGGGAGGAAACATAATCAATAAATGCACCTGGTGTCAAGATATTGTAAAAATAATTCAAGGAGATAAGCATATACTTGTAATGAGATGGTTTTGTGTGAGAGGAAGTGATAAACTTTTAGAAAGGTTGGACTAATTGGAGGATGCATTTTAAGTATTAACAAGGCATTAAGTTGAGTTAGTGTGGCATGTTGATATTTTGTTGTCCTAGTCTAGTGTTTTGGCATATTGAAGACATCCTAAGTAGATAAAAAAAGGTGTGGGATCCTTAAATCAAGTGTGATAGCTTTGATCTAGTATGAGTGTGATAAATAAGACATTTTTCTATTGGTAAGGCATTTTTGTAATGTTCTAGTAAAACATAAAGCATTTAGAATGCATTCTAAGGTGTCTCAAAGTAGTCTAAGGCATCTTCTAGTTTATATTATTATTTTGTACTTGTAAGGGGTGCTTTGGTAAAGAGTACAATTCTTTCATTATTATTTTTTTCAATTTTTAGTTTTTTTTAGAGAAATCTCTGGTAAAAGAGGCACAAAGCGAGAAGGAAGAGTGTGTATTTATTGTTTTTTGTATAGTTCTACTATTTACTAACTTAGATCAAAGATAAAAGAGGTGCCATGTGGAAATTTAGACACCATCCATTTCCATACATAGGTTGATAACTATTGGGTTGTAAAAAATTCATTTATTTTTTCCAAATTTTTAATTTTTCATATGATTTTAGGTCTAAATTAATATAATTTTAAATTTTATTTTTAAAAATAGAAATTTTTTGCCTAGAAAGACTTGAATATCCATAGTTATTTCTATATATATAAAAACATTAAAAAAACCATTAAAAATTTTCCACGTTATCTATTTTTAGTCCTTGCCTATGTGGAAAATGATTTTCTTAAAAGAGTGTAAAAATCAAGATTTAATTTTTTGCATCATTTTTAGGTAGTTTTATAGAAAATGGTTAATTTAAATTCTCATAAATGGTAAAGAGTTGTTTAAAAAAAAATAGTAGTGTGGTCTAGTTTTAAGACATAATCTATGTGAAAAAAGGATTTTTTTAAAAAATTTATTATATTTTTTCCTATTTTATTATTTTCGTGAAAAACTAGGTCATAATGGCTAGTTTACAACACCTATTATTGTCAGATTCATAAAAAATAATAGGGAAAAAAATCATTTTATGGAGTCATAATATATTTATAATTTATGAGAAATAGAATATAAATAAATTTTTACTTGATAAATAGGATATACCATATGTTAAACTTAATGGCTATGATAAATGTCATCAAGAATTTTTAATGTTGTTAAAACTTTTAGAAGGTGATAACTTGATACTAAAATTTAGAATTCTAAAAATTGAATCAGATTTATAGAAACATATTACATAAAAAGACAAATATTCTAAATTTATAATGATGTTATATTTGAATAATTGATTGCTTTCAACTAAAAGGTAGGAAAGTGTGTCTATTTTTGAATTCTTATTTCAGTTGAAAGACAAATATAACCAATTAAAACTAATGTAAAATCCTATGGATAAACAAGACTTGATTTATCTTGTCATGAAATTTTTTACACCATCATATGTTTACTTTGTGGAGTCATTTCATATGATTTTAGAAACATAGACATTACATTTTAAGAAGTTGTCAACAGTTCTCATGTAGAAGGAAAGGAGAAAAGAACTTTCTATTTCTTCAACATCAGATTATGCATAAAGTGTGTTTATGGCATGGTAAAAGAGGAATGGAAAATAGTTGAGTGCTATCATTTATTTATAAGAATACTCTTATAACAATATAAGTACTTCCAAATATAAATGGAATTGTTTTTATTGTAACAAACCTAGTCGTGGGATTAAATATTTTCATAAGAAAACATATAATTTAGAAAATAATAAAAATAATTCACAATCTAAAAATGTGGTGAAGAAGATGAAAAAATTTCATCAGGTGATTTTTCATTTGTGGTGGCACATAATTAATTATCAGAATCAAGAATGTGCCATTTTGACTTAGATGCAACAAGACACTACACATGTCATAAAAAATGGTATGTAAACTTTAGATATGATTATATTTGTAATGAATTAGTTTATTTAGGCGATGTTTGGGTACACTATGTGATAAGATATGGGGATTTTCACATCTCATTAAATTATGTTACTTACACATTTTAAAATGTTTGTTTTGCTCCTAACATGAACAAAAATATTCTTTTCATAAGTGAAATAACTATTAATGTTAACCTTTGTGTGGAGTTTAAAATAAATCTATGCATTATTAGTAATCTTCATGGAAATAAATTCATTTTTGTAAGTATTGGTAACAAGGGATTTTATAAGTTGGTTTAACCCAAAATAGAAAAAATATCATGCAATAGCAGTGGTTGAAATCACTAATGAGCTATGATATAAGAGGAATGGTCACCTTGGTTATGAACATTTACATATATTAAGTCAAACTAATAGGTTTAATGAAATGTTTTCTATTCAAAAGTGTCAAAACGTATGTTTAGGAAGTCAAATAGATAACCACTTTTCACATTTATTTTACATTGGTAAGAATACAGTGCTAAAAATGCAGTAGATTTGGTACACATGGGGTTGCATGCTCCAGTGTAGACATCTTTAATATCTAAATATTTGTATTAATTTTTTGTTATAAATGACTTTTCTAGGAAAATGTGGGTTTGTTTTCTAAATAGAAATTTAAAAAAAAATCTAACTTTATTTCTTGGAATGTTATGGTAGGAAATATGGAAGGAAACATGTAAAATCTCTTAGATCAGTTAATGGGGATGACTTTGTCTCTATAAAATTCATGGAATTATGTAATAAATAATGTATACATAGACAATATCATACACTACATATTGAAGTCATGACAAAGAAAAACATGATAGTCATGGAGATCACATGATGTATGGTGGATAGCCAAATTGTACCACATTGGTATTGTGTAGAATATATAAATACATTTGTGTACACTCTGAATATAAGTCTCACACAAGCCTTTCAAAATATAACATCTAAAGAAGCATGTTCTAGAAAAATAATAGATGTAAATAATTTTCCTATTCTTGGATCCTTTACTTCTATATTGGGCAAAGATACATGTTTGTTGGTTATTTGGAGTAAAGAGATGAATATAGATTAATAGTTGTCTCTATATACATTTTTTTTTAGTACATATGTTGTTATATATTATAAAGTACCATTATTTTCTAAAAATGATCAATATACTAATAGTAATTTATTGCTACATGTTGATATTTCTAGAACAAGTTTTAATACTAAATTTTAATAGGGTTTAAAGATGTAAAAAGCAAAGATTCAAGTTATAGTGGTTAAAAGAGTGTTTCTCACTCTTCAAAATAAAATCAAGAATATGAACACAAAATTACTAAGTGGTATCATACCATAATGAAATATGTAAGTAGAGATTAATTTCCTTACTTATTGGAAGGGTAATCTATAAGGTTAGGAAAATTGAAAATGTAAGTTGAAGAGCATTTAGATTTTTATATTATTACTATTTCATAGGTATTTAAATCAAACACAAGTTCAAAGACCAAATTCAAACCAAAATGGATGTTTTCCATGAAGGTCGATGATAGAGGAAGGGGTAAACAAATAAATCATGAAAGTGTTGTGAATAATAAATGTCCCAAAATTATTTAACATTGGAAAATAGTAGACATTGTGTTCTCAACAGATAGATGCATATGACAAGAAAAACTTTAACCACAAATTAAAAATGGAATTACGCATACGACCTTGTATTATATTTAATAGGATGAATAAACCACTTGGATTATAAAATACACTACCTTCATTAATTATCAACCCAAGGTGCATTTAGCTTGACAAGGTATCATCACTGTATGTGGGGCACTAGTATCCTTTGACTGTTGGGTCCTAATCAGTATGTAAATAGAAACACACTTTCATAAAATAAATTTCATGAAAATAAATTATAGAAAATAAATATAATACATTCTAGAATTTAATCAAAATTATTTAGATGCTTCTTAGACTCAATGGATTAAATACATGTAATGAAAGATGATTATATAAAAACCATACATGAATTTAATCTCATGTATTATAATTATGAAACACAAGATAATCAATGTGCATGAAAACCATACATGAATAATACTAATCTAACAATCAAAGAATCATTCTACCAAACCATGAAAGTGATCCCTACCTCATTTGGGTTGTATCTTGACTCCTTTCCTTCATAAGATAGGTAAGTTACTATGATATAAATCTTTTCCATAAACATAAAAAATTTCTCATAGCAGAGTTACAAAATTACAACTCTATAAATATTAGCTAATTTCTTGATTAACTCCTAATTAGTTTTATGCAACCTAAACTCTTCCTATTATATAGGAGAGATAGTTTATTTATTTGGAGGATAATAAATATAGGAAGTTTCATCTATAAATATAAGTTTGCACTCAATAAAATATGCAACAATGTTAGTTATGCATAAGACAAAATAGTACAAATAAATAATAACTAGTGTGTTGAGGATATAAGGATTTGGTTGAGAGAATCACTCTTCCCTATAGTCATAACACTATTATTTCTCCTATAATCATGGAAGGAATATTCATCCATTGACAAGATACGATAGTTTTTTAAGGCTATGTTGTGTAGATTCTATAGAAAATATGGGTAGAAGCTATATGCTACCACTACCTAGATTGCTATAGGAAATATGGATAGATGTTATGGGCTACCACTGCCCATATTTCTATAGGTTGTCATAGTCTTATGAGAAACATGATAACCATTGAATAACCTACATTCTTCCTTCACCATTAGTAACACCAAATCTATATAAAAATAAATTGAACTATTTTTTATAAAAATAATAATTACTATTTAAACCATAACAATGAATATGTGCATCATAGACATATCTTGTGTTAATATCAACACTGATGGATGGAATACTATTATGGGTATATGAAATAGTGGATTATGTAGTGGGTGAAGTGTAAATATATAATAAGATGAGGTAAATTTATTAGACTTGTCACACCCCCCAAATTAACGAATTGCACATCCCTTATGAAATACAATATGATAAGATATGATTAGGAATGCATGTAGTAAGTATAATGACTGGATCAGAAAGTTATGCTTATCCATAATATGATATATCAAAATAACTAATTATAATGTCCTAGTTGGGTGAATGGGTTTGTTTATCCTCATATAAACCTAAAATCATTAGAAGCATATGTCATTAAAAAGCAATTACTTTTTAAGAAATTCTTGGTCTAATATGATGCAAAATTTTAGGAGTTGAAGTAGGCAATGTTTACTTTTCTTTTCTTCTCATTTTTTTATTTATATTTTTTATATTTTAGTTTTTATGCTATACTTATTAATTATTTTTAAACATCCAAAAAATAGGAAGAATTGGTATTATAGAATATACATAGTACACTTTGAATATAAATAAGAATGTCATGATTAAAGGCTTATGTGCTAATCATGTGAGACTACAATAACTAGAAATATCATGTATATTAATTACATATGACTACATGAAATCACTTCCCCAAATTTTATGTTTGATGCCATATAATCCTAGGGACATAGATACAAACATATGTACCATTCTCCCCCCTAAATTAAGGTAAACACTTGTCCTCAAGTGGAAGAACCTTCCCCCCAACTAAGTTTGGAAGAGGGTACTATGCAGATTATGTGATTCAACCAAAGGAAAATAGTGGGTGATGTGATGGTGAGGAAGATGAAAACATGACACAAAGGAATGAATTAGAATAATTAGGATGCCATTTATAATATTTATGGATAAGGTAATATTAGTGTGAGGTTTGGTATAGATAACATAAAAATTATATGTTTGCATAAAATTTTATTAGGAGTTAAATAAATAAGGAATTTGGATAAAAATCATGGTGACTTGAATGCAAAATTATTTACCAATCATATAAGGTGTTTTATAATATTCATGTAGTAAGTATATTAGATCATGTAATCCACCAAATAATGTAGTTGAAGTAGTAAATTCAGAAACCAAATATCTTGAATGATGTAACAAACTAGAAAACAAAGTTTACAATCAAGGAATAATGAAAATGTAGTGATAGAATTAGAGAATGTCCTCTAGGTAGTGTGAGAAAGTGTATATATTAGGAATCCAATATGTTCAATGATGAGTGACAATGTATAATGGCTAAAAATTGAAGAAAAGGATATCACAGTTGGTGAGATCAAGAACTATTGAAGTATAACAATAACATTGTTTTATCTTTAGGGATGGTTGGATGAAAATACATAGAGTAATAACATCCCAAATATGTAAGAAATAATTTATATTAAGAAAAAATAGGATTTTATGTATTTTCATGAGAAGGTGACAAAGACAAAATACATAATAAAAGTGAATAATACAAGGCTTCAATAATCGATAGTAACTGATGGTAGTGGTTTCAAGATAAGTTATGGTAGTGGATTGTAAAAATAACTAGGCAGTAGTGGTTAGAAGTGAAAACTAGAAACCTACAATAATTAGGCCAATGGAATGTAAGACCACATAAATAAGGATATAACATGGAGCTACATCCAAATAAATAATGAGAGAAATTGGTGTTAGGGTAAGTAGTAATAGGAAAGATGAGAAATGAAGACATAGATCCTACCATCCCCTTAAAACTAGTAATAATTATCATTTGCAACAAGGATGTTATTACTACAAGCACCAAATCCTATACCCTTTATAAAAAAGTTGCAAAGATAAAAATGAGTTGGTTTTTTGAGCCAAGGTTTTCAATAATTCCATAAGGTTTTCATTTCTATTTTCTTTTTTTGAATTTTCAAAAAATGATAACATGGTGGAGAGGTTAGGAATAAGTTGTTCCATAGCCTCAAAATCATCCCAATTATTTACAAAGAGTTCTCCATTGTTATGTAATATAAAGTGATGTTTGTTGACAATGAATAGATCCAAATAAAATTATAAATAAATGAATTTTATACTAAATTTTCTAAGTATCCAATAAAGTCTTTAACTAAGTCATCCAAGTGAAGCTTTTTAGTATTCATGTGTGAAATAATGTACAATAGTTTAGCAAAAATCTCATGGTTGTATGCACTTATCAGGATAAATGAGTCTTTATTGGTGGAATTTAATTGATATTAATCCACTTGAAATGTGAATAAAAAATTATGGGTTTCTCCATATTTCATCATGTATTACACCGATGAGTGTACTTTGGTATGTAAGAGAGAGATTATTGCAATCAAATTGTGAGAAATCCAAGAGCTTTCATAGAAAGCATCATCATTCACTTCTAGACTTATGAAGAATATGTTAGTTATAAAAAATAAATAATGAAATTATTTATTTATTAAATTTTTAGGATGGATGGATTAAATTATTGAGATGATAAAATATTTTTAATAGTGAAACCATTAATATTTAGTTTGTGTATTTATAAACTAGATCAAAATACACAAAACATGAAATCATCTTAATGGAGAAAAATATATGAATAGCTTGAAGAATAAAAATAAATGTATTGAAAATTACTATATAGTTGTTTTTTGTGCCAAAAATATATTTTATAATGGGAAGTAAGACATACTTCAACTATCCATCCAATTGGTCAATGGTAACTCTCAGTGAGAAGCCAAGGATATGAAAAGAAATATCAATCTAATCATTAAATAAGATGTAATAAAATGTCCTTAAAAACTTGATAAGATTCATAACATTAATTTTATAAAAAATTATCATCATTAAAAACCTTATAATAATGCTACAATGTTGATAAATTAGATATAATCGTATGTAGAAAAAATTTGATAAAGAAGATCTTGTAGTTGTGATGAACAATTAAAAGGGCAATCAATTTGTTAGAGATAATGATACAGATTGATTTATGTTTCCATGTATATGTATTATACATATTTGAGGATGAATGTGTCTTATTTTAATTGTTTATACTTTTGGTAAAAGGTGGGAAAATGCATTTGATTACTCCAAAATCATTTTTTTTTGGTAAAAAATAGAAAACCAAATATCTCATAATTTTTTGGAGTTGTGTGAAAATTAAAAGAGGGTTTTAATTAATATTTTACTAGAAACAAAAACCTTTCTTAAAATTTCATTTTGAGCATTTTGGATATTTTCACATTTCTAGTTGCTACAGGGTACCCCTCTTAGTTGCTACAGGATAGAATAAGACTATATATATAAAATTTTTGTTGCTAGAAAAAAATTGAAAGATGTTTCTTTTCATCACACCAATAGACAAAAAAAACTATCCCATAATTTTATTTTGAGAATTTTTAATCTCCTTTTATTTTCATGTTTTCTCCTTAACTGGTAGCATTAAAGGAAGATATTTAAAAAATGTTTATGGATGTAAAAAAACTAAGATAAGTTTTTATACAACACACTATTATGCACATAAACCTCTCTCATAATTTTAATCTAAGTAAATTTGATTTTTTTCATTTTCTTATGACTCACCATTTTTGTGATCTCAAATGACAAAAACTACATGTAGATTTATATAACCAATAATATTGATCACATTCCACCATATGGACCAAAAATCCATAAAAAATATAGACATAAATATTGATGTTTTCTATTTACAAATAAACTATACATTGGTTGGTCATGAATCATTAGTTATATAGTCTTCTTATGCATAAAGTGGAATAATAATTGGCTCATTATTGGTATGGAATGTCTATTATGGTTGAAATACTTCCTCAAAGATCATTGTATTATGAGTGGTGGGGTGGTTTACAATCCTTGAATAGATATGAAATTTTATGGATATAATGGGTTGTGTTATCATTTTATTATTATAAGTTGGTTTAAGCCATTTTATCACTAATATTATGTGCAAAATGAGCAAGAAAAATTTAACCTCAAGGTTGAGTTTATTATGAAAGATAAAACCATCAACTCTTAGCTACACAACTAAGCCATCAAATTTAGATAGTTAGCAGGTTGAAGAATAGTTTAATAATTCTCTCTTATTCTAAAGATTGGGATGGGTTATTAGGTATTTTAGACCAACAAACATGTGATGGTCTATGATAACTTTGAGGTTAATGATGGTTTTGGCTCCAACGACTGCGCACGCAAAGCCACATTTGAAATTGGATGCTGTGATCTGAGCGGCTGGCGAGGCAGTGGCTGCCGTTACGAAGGAGGTTCTTCCTGATAATAGAGGAAGGAACCAGAATACCCGCATAAGGTTTCTGCTGCGGGGATTGAAGATACTACAGCTGTGTGTCTGGACAACATTCCTAGTTCAGGGCATGGACCAGGGGGGCAAACCTATGTGGATGTGGCGGCCTTTGAAGTAGATTTACATGATGCTCGGCCTCATACAACACCTGTACCTACCCGTGTATCACCTGTAAGTGCTTTAAAACCTATTAGGGTAACTCTAGACCCTAAATTAGTAGAAAATATCTTTCAAGAAGAAAAATGGTTTTCCTCTTGTGCTGCCATCTTCCATTTCCATGGTTTTTGGCCTTTTTTTATTGATCTATAGAACTAGATTGCTAAGAGTTGGATGCATATCAAAGATGGTCAAATACAGCCCTGTGCCAGGGGTGTTTTTATAGTAATATTTCAAAGCCCTGAAGATAGGAAGTCTATTTTGTGCCACAATAATTTTTCTTGGCAGGGCAGATTTCCCCTAATGGCCAAACCTTGGCACAAGGATTTTAATCCTCTCTCGGAATCCTTTAACAAGATCCCTATATGGGTGCGGCTCCCTTATCTTCTGATACATTTGTGGCAGGAGGCAGTTTATAAAACCATTGGAAATGCTATAGGGGAGTTTCTATATGAAGAAGACAGTACTAAGAGCCACCATTCGACTTGTGCATGATTTCTGGCTGACCTAGATGTTTCAAAGGGCCTTCCTGAGGTGATTTGCATTGATTCCCCAAGGGGTTCCTGGACACAAATCTTAGATTATGAGGGGATTCCTTTTAGGTGTAGGAAGTGTCACCAGACGGGACATATTGCTGCCCATTGTGGTGATGGGAAAAACAATCCCAGACGTTCACCTTCTTGGTGGCCAAAGGATTTCTCTGAATATAGCATAGACAAACAACCTTTGGAGACAACAACAGATTCTGAGACTGAGAATGAGGAAAGGTTGTAATCCGATTCGGAAGATGAAGAGGAATCACTGGAGAAACAATCAAATGTAGCCTTTGAGGAGGCTGAAGTTAAAGTTACAGCTGAGCCTGAGGACGAGGTGGTGATCTCTTCCCCTATTTTGGAGGATCTTTCTAAGAGCCAGACTGTGTTAGACTATCACAAGGAGTTCATGCCTTCTGGTGTCCACAGATCAGTGTCTTTTGAGGCATGGGTTGCTGAGGCAACTAAGGTAGAAGATGGCTGGACAACAGTCAGAAGAAAGAAGGCTAAGCCTTTGGTCCCTCCTCTAGAAATGAATCTTCGGTCATGCAAAAAGAAAAATCTGAATTTAAAAGATTCATCCAAAGTTCCTTTCTGCTAATTGGTTTTTTGGGGGCAGCAAACCGGTCATTTTATCTTGGTTTGCTAGTTACGGATCTGGAAGTTTGCTAATCCATTTGGTTTTCTTTCAGTTCAATGTTTTGACAGCTATTTTTTCATGTTCTTATCTGTCGGTAATAGGTCCCTATAAAACCTGGTCTTGGTTCTTTTTTGTTATTAGGTTCTTGTGTTAACCTGGCTATGCTTAAATGTATATCTTTCTTCTTGTTCAGGGTTTCAGGGTCCCTTCAAAACCTGTTTTTACCATAATCTAAAACATGTGATGGTCTATTGAAACCCAACCTTTTTATGGCTATCATTTTTAGGGTGGTGGCTACCATAAGTGATCTTGATACCAAGGCCAATAAACATGTGGTTTTTGGTAATGTTTTATCAAATGTTTGGATGTTAGTGGGGTGTAAATCCAAGAATTAAATACATAGAAGGAATGAAATAATAAACACATGAATGAAATAAATCATTAGACATACCTATTTTTATGTGTATTGGTAACCAGCATCTAATCTGAGCTATAAATAAGATTTTCTCTATATTTTGTCCAATTTATATCTCCTTATTTATGCTTCCTCCTATTTCCAACCATATTTAAATCCATGTGCATTCTTCTTCTTATAGTCATAAAGATGAGAAATAATAAAAATTTTTAAAGATGCATTTGAATAACATTCCTTTCCTATGTTATATTAAACAATAGGATCATTTTTTTCTTACATCTTGTTTCAAGCTTTCACCCTTAGTCACAAGAATAAATTATGCATATTTTTGCATCTTTGTTATTATATAAGTAAATAAGTTTGAGATTACTTTTTTAACAAAATATGTCATAAAAATACCATTTTCAGTAAGCATAACTCCCTCACCAATTCTTCTTGGTCCATAGAAGTGGAAGTATGGGTTTGGGGGTTGTATACAATAGTGGGGTCAAGGGGTGGATCCCTCATGGGGGTTAAGGGTATCACTCCTAGTGCACTCCCTATACAATAATACATGGTAAGGTCAAGGGGTAGAACCCATAAAACTAGGCACACTTTCCCTCTATTATAGATTTGTAATTCTTCTTCTAAAATGAATTTTTATCCCAATTAGGTCATATCCAAACTTCCATCAAAATACTCAAATTCTATTATTTTTGGGTGATTTTCACCACCCATAATTCCATGATTTGTGTAAACAATGGATGCACTTTATTTATATTTCCAATGGATGTAAATATAATTATTGCAGATCATTCCATAGAAGTTGGTAGCATCTATTATTCTCCAAGATAAATAGAAGCATGCACTTTGTTTATATTAATGGATATGATATGAACTGATTCTTCTACAAAAATATGAATAGCTTCTACAGGTTTATTTCTTTTCTTAACATATGTAATTGATTTGGATGTAGCTTCACTTTTAAAAACACATGCATATGTCATATATATGGGTCATTCTATAAAATCAAATGGTCTTTTATCATCAATATGTGAAGGAGAAATGGATATGAGTTTCTTATTACCATTGGGTGTAGTATTCTTCCTATGTACAATGTCTATAGACCAATTTTTATTGATTCATGGTACCCATATTACTATTGCAGGTTGATTTCCTTCACTAATTATTAGAGATTGATTATCTTCATCAAGAGATGGATAAACATTTTTAAGTAATTGTTCATCTCTATCAATTAGTGCATAAGAATAGACCTACATTTATTTCAATAACTTTGACAAGTTATTTTTCACCAATCGAATCATGTACTATTGTAGATGTTGTTATTATGGTAGGTTATTCTCTTTTAGTGGTTTTAAGAAACTCCATATGAATTTTGGCTATGGGTTAATTTCCCATAAATTCATAAGTGGATGAATGCAATCCAACACCATCTAGTTTAAGTTGATCCACTTTACCATGCATTGTGTTGATGCTTAGTTGCCCCCTATTCCTAGAATGGGGACCCTCCTATTTAAGTTATTCAAGATGTCCAAAAGACAAACTTGTTGGGCCATTTGTCTGAATAGTGATGGATTTGACACTTCATAACAATTCTTGGTTATATATTCATTTTTACAATATAAAATAGAATTTATAAATATCTAAATTATTGTAAGTCACTTCAAGTTTTCTCCAAATTTCAATGGATAATTAGCCATGAATTGATTTAAGATGTGTAAATAGGCCTTCATCAAAATACTCCACCTAGTCTTTGAATCGGCATGAACACAATATTTCTTCACCAAATCTTACCATATTAACTTTAAATTTTATTTGAAGCATTTAATTACATATTTTTTATTTAATTTAGATTCATTTTTCTTATGATGAGTATTTGATGTTTCATAAATTATAATCTAAATTCTCACATGACTTTACTTGATGTCAAAGTTAAACACATAGTTTGAGATGCCTCATAGAATGTCAAACTTAAGATTGTAACCGAAAGAGGATAGGTGTCTACCTCATGGGACTTTAATTCACCCCAATGATCCATCACTTTTCACATGACACTTGAAATGAATCAATGAATCTCACAAACCACATGGTTTCATATTTAGAGCTTGTGAAGGAGTTAGCCATTAGAATTCAAATCCATAGGCTACATGTCAAGAACTTGGTCCATTCAAGAAAACCTAATAATTATAAGCCACCACATGTCTTGCTAAAATAAAGAACATGTGAGATTTTATCACATGTCCCAATCTCAACCATCTAAATATTAGTAGCCTTCTGAAGTGATATGTGCCCTTAAAGGTTCATCTAGGACTTATGTGTGTCAACACTACATCACATCCAATCCAAATGTCATTAGGGCCTACTGAATGAACACATAAATTCACCCAAGCTATCTAATCAAGGCTTGATTTTATCTAATTATCCAAACCTCTCCCATGATTGACAAGTTCTAAAAGAATGAAGAGGAGCTCATGAGAATGACGTGTGTCCCCCTCGAACCTATGTAGTGATGAAATTTGTCATGTTATCACTACTTCTATCTAAGTAACCACTTGATCACCTTTGAGAGCCAAACAAGATTACCTATATCCCCACTAGACCCATGAGATGATGTTTTAGGTCATTCACATGAAGCTATAACTAGAGATCAATAAAATTGCCTTTGAGAGTGACATAGCTAAACTCAAGCCACAAATTTAAAACAAGTTGTTGATAGCTACATAGAGGCCTTTCAAAGGCAACATCAATCCAAACAAGGCCTTGATTTCTTAAAAAAATTACAAGTGACACTCTCACAATTGATCAAATTAGAGGGCCCCACCTTAGAACTCACCACCAATCAAAGGATGACACATGGCACGAAACAAATGAGTCATCATATAGATCCACATCTATAGTGCTCAAGACCAATCAGAAAGCACCATGGATCTTAGTTTAAGCTAACTAAGAAATTAGTCACACTCAAGCCTTACAAGCACCTAGTTAGATCCCAAGTGGCTTTCCATAAGTTAAATGGTGGAAAAATTTAGATTCAATGCTAAAATTGATGATAAACCAAAGGAAAATAAGTGCTAAATTTTGAATGTAAAGGTGATTGTCTCACCATTAATGTGACACAAAACAAAAATACCATCTAACCTCGAATTAATTAAGGTAATCTTTAAAATGCTACTCAATTTAATCATTGTCACCTACACTTACATTAGAATCCCTAAGCATTTCATCTCTCTACAAGCTACATTTTCAAAGTTCAACAAAGCTCAAACTCTTCCTAGATTGCACCCTAACCACAATTGTTATAGCTCCATATTTGTAGATAAATATGAAAGGATGTCAATTTTTATCCAAAAACACTAAAGAGATGTCATGAGTAGCACCATCCATTTTGGATAAGGGAATTACATTTGGAAGCGATAATTTCTTATTTCAATATGGCAAATTAGTCATGTTCAAAGACACAGAGTTCCTCTATGAGGCCATAAACTTGAGGGACATGCATTACATTAGTGTTTATCATAATATTTAATAAGCTATGGATCTCAAATATTTTAAGACCATGCCCCATGTCATTCATCTCTCTTTAGACATCCTATCACTCCAAGTTTTTGGTCTCCATAAAGATGTAACAAAACTTGAGGTCATGTCATGCATTAACCTAATATATGGTATATTTTGGATGTCAAAATGTGAGGATGGATTACTCAAATACATGGACTTAGGGCTTCTCATTACCTTCATTGTAGGATTGATTTTTGAAAAATATTATGACTTAACCCTACCCCACTTGTAATATAACCAAAGCATCATCAATAATTGGTATGAGGCACACAAGTTAGAGGTAATCTTAGCTTCATGAACAACAAACCCAACTAGAGTCTTCATGAATGACTAAAGGAATATACCCATTCCTTGTTTAGATAGGGAATCAATATTGACCTTTCCCTACTAAATAGAGTATTAAACAATGCCCACATTAGATAAATAGATATAAGGGCTATCCCACTATTTTAAATAATCCTTGAATATAAACATATCCCCTCACTTAGGGATATTATTATCAAGAACCTGATTGTAGCCATGCATGATAATTGTAATAATGGGGGTCTATTTTATATGATGAGATACATGTTGGATGCTACTTGTGTAACCACATAATTAGGGTTAAACTCATAGACTCTTGAATGAGGTGAATAAGTTCCTCAAACATATTTTTTAATCCATATTCATAGTTTTAGGCACCATATAAAATTTATTATAGAATATTTGTATCCCCTATATACAAGTTAGTCACATAATGTGAAATGTAGAGGGTATCATCTAAGGTTAGGTAAGCATTGATAGATATAAGTAGCTTATATCTCTACCTTGATTTTACAATCATTTGAGTAGAGGGGGTACTAGTAGCTCCCTTAAATCTACCAATGTATGTTCTAATGAATTTGATAGAAGAATAAATAACTTACCAAATTCTACATGGAATTGATGGCCCATTAAAGAGGAAGAAGAATACACCCCATATAAGGATCCCTACTACTTGGGGAAATCTAAGGTAAAATAGTGGAAATATGTAATAGTGGTAGTGAGGCATAGGGATTCCTACATATTACCTAGGGATGACCTCAAAATGTGGGATCCAAAAAAGGTCATTATTAGACACTTAGCCAAATTTAAAAGAGATGTGACCATAGAGTATATGCATCAAAACAATGTACATGATTAGATATACCTCAGTGAAATGAATTATGAGGTGGTCCTAAGGAATGCGTCAAAGAAGAATATAAAACTTGAGATGAGACTTGATCGAGAGAGGAGGAAAGAAGACATAATAAGACATCATCTCCCACTAGCTCATGGGATCATGTTTAATGTGGACTATGAAGAGGAAGAAGAGGAGGAGGATGACACCCCTCTTATTATAAATATACCCTATAGGCATCCACTTCAAGATATTCTAAGTGGGTAGAACATACCTCCAAGATCTAGGTGAGGAGAGTCAAGTAGCCATCATGGTCCTTCTCAAAGCCCCATAATTATGTCTACACCTATTTAGGAAGTTGCCTCATAGAGCTCTGACCAATTAAATCCCAATGTTATTGATCTAGAGGAAGTATCCCCATAAAGTATTAATATATCATTAGAATTAATAGAAGTATTGGTAGGGAGGATGATCAAGAAAGTATATACAAGGAAGAAGTCTCCAACAGCCTCCAAAACCCCCTTAGTAAGTAAAACACCTTTACCTTTATTTGATATTGTTAGTATATTCACAACTACCCCTACTTATATTTCCCATGCCACCCCCATGTTTACATCCCCAACCACTACTTACTTTGTAGTCACCATTCCACCATTAATCTCTTATACCACTACTAACTTTCCACCTCCAACCCATATAGCTAATACAAGTAGATCACTTACCTTTAGATCCCTCTCACCCACTAATCCACTGAGTTATATCCCCAAATCATTCACCTAAAAGCAACCACTTCACCTCACTATAGTATCACAAATGATTTACCCCCAAAAATTACCCTTATTTATAGTCAACATGGGCCTTACTAAGTTGTTTTTCAATCAATTGGGTCAATTATACCCAACCAATATATATTCTAGCTAAAACTCTGGCTTCTTATTCTACCCAAAGACTCCCACTATAAACACTTCATATTTAGCTAACCAGCCCAAGTTGGGTGAAAAGCATGATGTAGATAATAAGGAAGGGGAGGCCTTAGGCAAGCCAAGATCTAACCCAAATTGGGATGAGGTTTGAACCCACCACTAATACCATGAAGAGTGTAATTAAGAGATAAGTAGAATAACCATAGTCTAGCTTGACTATGATATTGAAAGTGAAGAACCACTCTTAACTCTGACCAAGAAAGTAAAAGAGGGCCCTAGAGAAGTGAAAGAGTATGTTGAGGACCCAGTGTTCACATTACAAGTATAGAAAAAATACACCATTTCTATAATGAAGGGAATGCAACATGAGTTGTAAAGGCTAAAAGAATAAATGCTACCAACAGTGATAGATAACACATTAATTTCAATAATCAATGTTTTCAACCTCTATAAGGTTATGAAGAAGATACAAATAAAGGGGATCCAAAAATCTAAGGCAATCACAAAGTTGACCAAAGTCTTGTCCATTACGACACCAAGTTGGTAAACTTGGCAAGAGTGGCAAGAAGTAACAAATTCATTGATCTTAAAGTTTTTCCATCCTAATGAATATCAAGATTTTTAAGACATGGTTTGATAAAATAAAGGATGTAAACACATCCTTTGATAAAATTGAGTTCAATATAACCCACTTTCTAAAAGATTTCATGATTACCAGAGTAACCAAGCCTAATAGCTCCTTCAAGGAAGAGCAAGAGTTTAGGTAACTTATGAAGGTATTCATCACATATTTCCAACAAGATGTGGCTTATTCCAAGATAGCATCATAGGTGATTGATATTTTTGTATTTTTTAATCAAAGGATGCAAAAGGTAGAGGCAATAGAAGAGGCACTCAAGCCCATACTCATAGAACATGGTAGGCTAATCTAGGACATACCTAATTTATTTAGGACCATGATCCTAGATTTTTCCCAAATAGACAAAGATTATCAACAATGTATTGAATTATAGACCCAAGAGGAGAAAAAAATGAATAAAAAACAACAACAACTTGACCAATAATAACTTCTAGCCCCTTAGGAATATTCTATAGTCTTTTATAATTTCAAATATAGAATATTCCATTACAATATGGACGTTTAAGCCACTTGGATATATTTAGGCACTACTTCTGGGCCCACTAAAACTCATCTTATACATTTGATCCTATAAATATGGGACTCCCTTTATTTTGTAAATTAGAGATAGCTATTTACAAGAATCAATACAAGAGAGACAAAGAATTCATGAGATTGTATGCAGTGCTTCATTGTGTGTTTTGTGTTTCTATTTCTCAAATCTTTGGATTTATGATTTTTTAATTTATTTAAATTAATCTAAAAATAACATTTTATACATGCATCTATTCATTTGAGCTTAATGCTAGGCTAACTAGTTTGATAGTATATTTGTTCTACTTTCCCTCCTTTGCATCTAGATGCACTATGTAATTTAATATGAGTGAGTTATATTTATGCAAAGTATGATGTCAAATACATAAATTTTCTTCCCTTGAATATTTAATTTCATCTATTTATCTTTGAACATCCCATTAGGGTTTGTAAGTGTTAGTTTCATACATCCCATTACCTTTGAAGTTAGTAGAATTGGTAGTTTTATACATCTTAAGCACAATATCTTTCCTACCTTGCCCTACTCTCTTTGGGATCCATATATAAACTAATTTAACTCAGATCATGTTGTATATATCCATTTTTCATTTACCTTTCTAGAAATAATTAGTAAATATTAAGATGATTCGCAAAGATTAGATAGAAAACATGTCACTACATAACACTTGATATCCCTACAACAAGGTCTATTTACAGACTTTGAAGTGGTGAGCACATCTCTATTATTTTTTCTATTCCAAGAAATATTTATATAAACAACTCAAGCCCCAAGTCATTCTAGGAATTTAAATTGAGTTTCTTACTTTCCCTTTTATTCCCTAGTGACACAAAAAGCACTAAAAGTGCATCAACATGTTGAATAAATTATTACCTATTGGTTGTCACCAACATAGGCATATACTTTTGTAGGAAAAACTATTTTATTTTGACTCTACCAATAGGTACAATAATTTTTTTTATGATTATATTCTTTACCAGCATACACAAATAAAACTACCATAAACTCTTCAATAATCATTATATGAACTATTGTAGGTAGGGTTGCATCAATAGGTGCATATATCTCCATTAGTTTTTCCTAGTCTTCCTTAATAGGTGAAAAAAAAAGGATTCAAGTATATGGGAATAAGTTTCCTTAACAAAATTTTCTACAAGTTAGTTTTTATTATTAAATACAACTAATTCTTGTTTTGGATGTCCATCCCCTATTTTGGTTGGGATAATTGAGGCTTGTAGCCTCTCTTGAATCATTTGGATTATGGCCTTAAGTGCCACTAATTATTCATATAAATCAACCTCCCATTTATTCTTTATATTATTACCAACTGAAGATTTCCCAAATTTATTTTTGTTAACCATTGCTCTTATATTCATAGGGTTAGTTTCTTTTTTTGAAGGAAAAAATTATTTTTTGCCTAATTAGTGCTATATCACATAGAGATAAACAAATTTATGAGATAAAATTATTTATATTATGTAATTAAAGATGTAAATTTTGATCTTTTAAATTACTAATTATAGGAAATAAATTTATTTTAAGAAATCAATGAATTAATCTAGGAAAGCATAAAACTTGATCTAAGGAAATAGGAAAATTAACCAACATTCTTAGATTACTAGTACTTCACTCCTTCCCTGAAAATGGCACCAAAATGATGATCATTATTTTAAACACCAATTAAACATAATTTTTTTTATAAAACATTGTTATATATTAAATAGGATGAGGTGGCCTCTTGGATAATAAAAGCCACCACCTTCATTAATTATCAATCCAGGGTACATTTAGCTTGACAAGGTGTTGGCACTATATGTGTGGCACTAATATCCTTTTTATTTTATGTCCTAATCATTGAATAAATATAAAAACACTTGAATAAATTAAATTACATGAATGTAAATTATAGAAAGGAAATAAAAAATATTTTGAAATTTAATCACAATTGTTTAGAAGCTTCTTGAAATCAATTGATTAAATGCATAAAATGAAAGATGCATATATAAAAAACATAAATGAATTTTATCTCACATATTATAATGATGAAACACAAGATAATAAATATATATTCAAACCATACATGAATAATACTAATCTAATAGACAAGAAATCAGTCTACCAAACTGTGTGAGTGGGCCTTACCTCATTTTAGTGAGATCTTGACTCCTCTCCTTCTTAAGATAGGTAAAATAATACAAGTTTAATATATTCCATACACAAAAATTCTTCTCATATTAGAGTTATGAAATTACAACTCTATAACTATTAACTAATTTCTTGATTAACTCCCAATTATTTTTATGCAACATAAACTCTTCTTATTATATATGAGAAATTGGTTCCTTATTTGGAGGATAAAAAATATATGAAGTTTCATCCTTAAATATATGTTTGCACTTAATATCAATATGTAATAATATTATTTATTCATAAGACAAAATAATACATATAAATAATAATTTGTGTGTTGAGGATAGAAGGATTCGATTGAGAGAATCACTCCTCCCTATAATCATGGAACTATTCTTGATCCTAGAATCATGGTAGGAATATTTAATTATCAACATGTTTCTATGGTTATTTAAGGTTATGATATGTATATGTTTTAATAAATCTAGGTATATTCTATAGGTAGCCACTGCCCAAATTACTATAGGAAATTTGGCTAGATGTTATAGCTTGCCACTACCCAAATTGCTACAGGGTGTCAGATTCTTATGAGAAACATGATAACCATAAAATAACCTACATTATTCCCTCACCCTTAGTAACACCAAATATATATAATAATAAATCATACAATTTTATCTAGAAATAATCATTCCTTAAACCATAACAAGGAATATATGCATCATAAACATATCTTGTGCTAATATGGACAATTATGGATGGAATGGTATTATGGGTATATGAAATGGTGGGTTATACAGTGGGTGAAGGCTAAATATATATTAAAGTTAGGTAAATTTATTGAAATCATCAGCATAAATATCCATTAATTGATATGTTATATGTTTCATCTTGATGCATATTCTAAACTTTTTTTGGAACCGATCCCTCTAACATATAGGTAAAGCATGTCACATATAAGACATTACAATAATTCAAGGAAAAATATGATATAATGAACATAGTGTTTATCACCATTTCCTAATATAATTTTCAATTTTAATGGTTCATTACCCATGTACCCTAATAATTTGGATTCATGATAATAGGGACATTTACATACATTGTTAAAGTGGCAAAAAAAAGTACACTTTGGTTAAGTTCATATTTGGACTTAATCCTTTCTTGTAATAATGACTAAAACATGTTGTTTACTCATTAAGGTATGTTATTAACATATTATTTTATTATTTTAATATTATAATAGTTTTTTTTATGGGTCAAACAAGCTATGGTTATTAGTTGTTGTATCTCTTGGTTTTAACATGAACTCCATCTAGCTATATTGTTGAGGTTTTGTTTTTACACTAAAATTTTTCCTTATTTTTATTGATTCCACAATCTATTTATATGGATTATATTATGTAATGAAACATGGATTTTTGGATTCAATAAAAAATTTAAATATATAAAAGGTATTAATGTTGATGACAAATTATAAAACAATACTTGCATAGTTCTATTTCTTAAGTAATTGGGATACAATGAGTCTAAGTTAAAACATATGAGTACTTATGAAGATTAAATAGTAAATATTAATATACCAATTTATCATGCATCAAATATATTAGATACATTATGTTATTTTAATCCTACTATTACATAGTTTAATTCAATATGTATACAATCATGGTTTAGGTAAATGGAATTGACTTTGGATATGATTAACATGAATATTTAATTTGATTTCCATGGTGGATTTCTTACTTATCAAAGATATTGACCATTTGAATACTCCTATTAAACTTAAAATTACATCTTGAAATACAAAAGTATGGAAGCCAACTTACATTAAACAAAATAGTGATCAAGAAGATAAGCAAGTGAAAATTACTTCACAAATAGATCAAAAACATAAATTATCTCAAGCTAATAACATTTTTCAAAGGCCAATATATGCATATTTAAATTAGGCATGTAATATAGATATAATCATTCCTAAGATATTAAGGTCATATTTACATCTATAGGATCCACTTAATTATGAGCCACATCAGATCAATCCACATAAGCCAATGCACAAATAATATTCATTTAGCACACAATTTTCCTAATAAATTTTCTATAGAAATTCATCTCATTCAACACTACTAAATGTAAGGGCATAAGACATGAATATATATTTATAAAGATAAAATAATGTGTAATAATAAATTTTCAAAATATGGTATAGTTGGTTATGCATATCCTATTATAAACATATAAGGTTATTACAATGATGAGTCTAAATTAATGGAGGACTACACCAATACAATTAGTGGCTAAGACAAATATGATATAGGATATGTGTATGATTATGACATTGATAATATCATAGGTTAGCTATAATATAATATTTATACATATCCCCTTAATTTTTTCTTGATTTCTCATCCCCTCTATCCTTATATATTGACAACATGTGTACATATCTTATTTCATTGATCACTCTTCTAGCCCTTCATTTTGTTATGAATGTGATATTTCGACTTGAACCCTACCTCTTTGTTATTGTCTTGATCCAAAAATACATGGAATGTTATTGAAATGAGGTATCCTTAACAAAAACATCATCCCAATGCACATTCCTTATGGAATACTACTTACTCATACCTACTTGTGGACTATCTATATTGGGTATTTCATAACATACATTGAGAGAAATTATCACACACATTTATACCTACATATTATGACATGAACATATACTCTAATTCTTTTCCATTGGGGGAATGCATCCTCCTATATCCACATACTCTTATGAGATATGAGTTAATGATTCACATACACTGTGGATATGTAATATCCCCAACCAATAGGGACTATATAAGACAAATATCCCCTTCAAATAGGGAATATAGAAATACAAAAGCTCTGAACAAAGATATGATTTTGCAAGATAAATTCAAATAAACAAATAAACCACAGTAAATCTCTTAACTAGAAAATCACTAATCTTATTATTTGTCCAAATGATTACAATAGATGTCCTCAGTCATGCATATAAAGTAATATTTAGATATGGTCTTAAAAACTTGATTATCTTCCAACAATCTAAAAAATACCCTAAATCTGTGTGGCTCGGGTCACTGTGTCAAAAAAATAGTCACCAACATCAGTTATATTGCCATCGTCAGTCAATTTACTACTGACGTTAGTCTCAGTCGGTCGATCTGCTCTATTGTCATCGGTATGAAGTCAACCGATGTCGGTCTCTAGACTATCAATGTTGGTCTCTGAGTTGCCTACGACTCTATACGACCTGATGTAGAATTGTATGGAATTGCACAGATTGGTACGGATTCCATACAGGAGCAAGATAATATGTTGTGGCCTATATTTTGGTCCCTGATCTCAAGATCTCTATCTGGACAATTTATTAAATCAAAACATAAGGAAATAAATACTTGAAATCCCTGTGATAACTTTTGCATGAAGTTATCTCTCAAAATACCTAAAATACTGTGATAACTTCTATATGAAGCTATCCCTCAAACTGGCAATAGATCAACTGGTATCTCACAACCTCTGAATTGCACACACTGAAGAGTGGATGTTTTCCAATGCAAAATGGAATCCTGGAACCCTTGGCTCAGTCTTCATAGAAGAATTCTTCAATATCAAAATCAATATTCAATTCTTAATCTCATAATCCCTCCCATGAGAAACTCTTATACCCTCAAAAAGGTGTGCTTGCCCTAATTAGGGTTTCTTAAATTAGAATTAGGGTTTCTTAATTAAAATTAGACCAAATAATTAATATTTGATTAAATCAATCAAATATTAATATCTCCCTCAATACATATCGGATCCTCAAACTGACTGAAGCTGGTGAATCAGGGAGTGATTCTGCACATGACCATACTAAAACAAGGGTACTCTGCTGCATGTCAGAAGTCCCTAAATAATAGGAGCTCAGGCAAAACATGTTCAAAAGAGCCTGAATGAAAGCCAACTGTAGGAATTCTACTAATTGAAGCCAATCCAAGCTCTATCATGACCCTCTATTCATCCTATCAACCTACGAAGGTTGAATAATAGGCTAATCATCAACTCTGACGATGTCCACTAAAAAAGGGGACATGACAGGATACAAGTTGCTTGCCTTCACTTCCTCAATATTGCCTTACTACTACACTTTATGTCCATTGTGCCTTAACACATGCTACATATTTTTTAGATCCCTTCAATTATTCTATTTTTGGAACCTTTCCAATTATCCATTTTTTACTATATACATGTGTATCTATAAATCAAGATTTATACATGACATATTTTTCTTGTTACATGATTGATTTATGTTATTTATCATATACATGGAATATTACATATCTGTTATCTACGTATATAATTTTCTTGATATACAAGATTAGGATACAAGACATACTATTTATATATGACATATGGACATATAGATGTATTGCATTACCTATACTTATGGGTTACATTTCTACATTAGGGGAATGCCTACATTAAGGTTATATTTTGTACATTCTATAAGTTTTATCTTTATATAAAAATTCCATTGATCATATTGAGATACTTTTAATGGTAATAATGGCATTCCCTTGTGTATACTATTTATATATCTATATGTTATGTATAGTGTACTTTGTTATGGTTTAATTTTCACATAGATAGCTTGTGTAAACTTATTTTATTTGTTCTATGCATATTTTATGTTGATATCTATTCCATGTTTTGATCCTTCATTATGTATTACATTGTGTGATGATTTTTTGTGTGTCACATTTTTGGTTACATTGTGTGACCATTTTTTGGATTATTGCATGAATGTTCCATGTGTGACTATTGATTATTATTACATTATGTGACCATTTATGTGTTTTACAGTGGGTGTTATCTTGTATGATTCTATGAGTGTACTGATTTTTTTGGTCATGTCATGCATCAATTGTGTCACTGATCCTCTATTCCATCTAATTTCCATGGTGTTTATATCAATTTATAATCATGGCATGTCTTTAATTTTTGTGTGTGTCATGATCATGACAAATTGTGCATATGTGTGTGAATATAAATAATTTTTTTAAAATCTTTTTTATGATCCATATCACCAATTATTTTATTTTTATGTGATTACATGATTTATATGATTCATCTTATGCATAGATTACTATTGAGTTTTTATGATTGTGATAACTATTATTGTGTACCTAATTGTTATATATACTTGACATGACACTTGTGTGCCTCAGGATACATGTTACATATGCACATGAATGATATAATTTTAATATGATGAAATAAATTAATAAAGTTAGAATACATGCCTTGTATTTTTACATATTTCTATATAACATGGTGTGTATAAATATTTTATTTTGAGATGAGTGAATTGTATGCTACATATCTCACCTCAAAAGGGGGGAACATTAGTGGGCTTGTCATAAAGACTCAAACCTTAACAAATCGATAAATATGTTTGGATAAAATTACATGATTTATATGACACATATTAGAACATACTATGATTTATATAGGATTAATTATTATTTACATAGGATATATAATGACTAAGATTGAGATGGATTAACAAATTCATGCATATATAAGGCATATGTGGGACATTTTACAAGAGCATGTGAAACATTATATTGCATGATGATACATATTACATGGATTAGATTGAAAAATATTTTTATATTACATGGGTATGATTATCATATTGGATCATATTATCAAATTTGATAGAGTGCCATGATACAGGTATAAGGCATACCATATCACATTTGAGTATAGATGGATTAAATTTTGGGGCATAGATTTTGTTTATGGATTCACTCTTATATTTTTATGATGATAATGAATGTAACTATGTAATCATTTTGGATCTAAAATATATATAAAATGGTTGACTCAAATTTTTCATATTTAGATATGACCCTAGTTTTGGGGTTCCAACTTAGCATGTGAACCCAGTATAGGTTCTGAAAAAAATAGTTATCATGATTTCTTACAAGTTTATTTTGGGTTATATAGAATATATTGATTTGGGTTTTATATAAACCTTAGAGATTTTTAAATGAGGTAACATATAACATTTGGATATATCTATGAAACTAGATTCCACTCTGGGGCACAAGTTATAGATATGTGGTTAAAAAACTAGGTGGTGGAATATTAGTTGAGATTTATGGGTATATGCAGGGATTCTAATAAAAATGGATAAATAACTAGATGATCCAGATGTATGGAAGACTAATATATAGTGTTAATATCTCAAAAAAACTTCAAAAGGAGGAAGGGCAAGGTATAAAAGTAGGTTCTATATCTTTGAAATGGAATTTCTTAGTCTATCTCCTTAGTGGATAAGTATCTAAAGAACTAGTGTTTGTTATTTATATATTTTTCACACTCCCAAATAAATAGGGATAAAATTTTATGGTTATTAGATATAGGATACTTACTAGTCTCAATTCAAGGTTTATCTTCTTAAGGTTCTTGTTACATACCTTTATATAAGAAATTACAAGTCAGACCAAGAAGTTATCTAAGACATCTATATCTCACACCTAGAAGATGTTATCTAAGGAAATACCTATAAACACCTTGGATTATTGATTAAAATTATAATAACTATCTAAATCAATGGAATTTATAAATGTTTAATAATTATTGCACATCTGAAGCTAATATTCGTTAACAAAATATTCAAATTCATCTGTATCATTGATACACATCAAAATTATTGAATCAATACAAACAAAGAAAATTAAAATTAATTAAAATATGAAGGGAATAAATAACAACCATAGTTTCATGACAATAAATTCCTTGATTTATTCCTATATATTAATTCAAAACTTTTAACCTTTAAATATAAGGTTTTACATGTATACATAGAGCTTGGGGAAGGGATCACCTCATCCTCCAAATTTAGAACACTTAATTTACATCTAAAAATAATATAAGATAAGTCTTGGTTACATGTCGATGTCTTATATATATCTCATTCATGTAATTTTTGCATGCTACCAAAATAATTTAGCTATTTATAATATATATGCAATTAGGACTTAACTATTTGGTTATAACTATTACATGCAAAAAATGTACAAAATTAGCCTTCATGATAAATTAGATCTTACTATATGTGTCTCAAAACTATTATTGTAATTGTATTAGTAAGCATTCTAGATGATGAAGTAAATAAATTTTTACTTGGAGATGCATTGGTTATTTGAGATGTTGTTACCATGGGAACTATAGTATGAGGGGGTGCTGACATGGATGTAGTTATTGCTAGTGTAGTTAGAGTCTATGGGGTAAAAGTAGAAGGTGGAATTTATTGGGATACCTTATTTTTAGAATCTAAGTCTTGGAATTTATTTTACTCCTTAACATTCTATGATTAGATTAGGTTCATATCTAAGAGGTGCGACCTAGTCACCTTACACATCTAATCTATTAGCTTGGCATGTTCTATCTTGGTGGCTCTAAATCCAACCCTAAAGACTTCCATCTCTATTTCCTTCTACCTTTATGTTCTTAATTTGGCATTAATTTATTATAATCACAAACCTTGTAGCCTCTATTTGAATCTATCATAGGCTTGTTTAATCATCTGATCAAATGTAGCCTAAGTCACTAGCTTGCCTCTATTATCTCAAATTGTAATCAATTCTAATTCTATAAAAATTTGCTCAGCCTGCTTCTCTTTTTTTACCACCTTATTCATAGAGTCTTAGAGGAAGGCACCTAATATTGAGCCTCTTTCATTCTTATTAATGCTAAATTCAAAGCATTTGATGCCTCCAATGGGGTCATCAAGTCAAAATCACTAAATGAATTATTAGGGGTATATAATACTAATAAATTTATTTTATTGTCATCCTCTCTTAAATTTTTGAATAATTTGGTTATATTATTGACATGAGGAGCCAAACTGACTCTCAAAGAATGAATGAAATCAATAATCTCATATAGCCAAAGAGTTACATTTTACACATCCTGCTCAATACCTTGAGGAAATTAAATTATGTATTGTGTCTTTCTAAGAGTTTCTAATTCCTCTTTGAACTCTTGTTTATCCATTTTGGTCCCTTCATATATGGCCAAGATTAATTATATATGGGTCTCTATGTAGGACTTAAGGTCTTCAATGCATAGGGTCTGGCCCTTTTGTCTATTTTACCTCTTAATAAGGGAGTAAACTTCTTCCCTCTCTTCCATGATTAATATATCCTCTACTTTCCTCTTCCTTACCCACTATACTATTGGTGTGTCCTTATCAAACAAAAAGATCACTATTGGTAGTTTAGTTATATTCAAATTAGGCCTCTTAGAGGTTGAGGCTCCTAATTCCTTAGCCCAATTTAGAAGAGTGAGTTTTGAGGGATATATTGGTTGAACTTTAACTTGTCTATGTTCTTTAGGATTAGGATAAATTTTAGGGGAAGGGTTAGAAATTATTGGCCATATGATTTTTGACGAAACTATGTTTCCAAATTGTCATTAGATGGACAACAAATATTAGCTACTTCTTGGGTGCCCTTTTAGTGTTAACTACATTAGATATGGTGGTTGGAGTCAAATAAGGAAAGGGTGAACCCCATTATGTAGAAGGAGATACAGTTGGAGTGATGGATTGGGTAGTGGATGGAATGGATAAATCTAATGTTGATGAGATGGACACTAAATGAATAGAAACCACAATAGTAGAGGGTGGAGCTAGTGAAGTGGTAGTGTGTAGATTCATAGATGGGTACATGAAAATTAAACCTACAAAAAGTGCCTATGCAGGAATGAATGTATACACAACTAAATCAGGGGTGATAGAAACTATAGGTAAGGGCATCAAAGGGAAAAGGCCTTAAGGGGAAATCAGCAAAGGATCCTTAACAAATGGTTCACCTGTAAGAGGTTCCTTAGAATTTAATGTTTATAAGATCAATAATTTTGCCTACTACAACTCTTCCTCATCCATTTATTGTGTTGTATGGGTTTTTGGTCTATCTCTCATAGGCTTCCTTTGATAACACTTTATTTCTCTATTATCTTGTGGAATTTTTTCTTGTTAGGGAAGAGAGGGGAAATAATGTTGGGTGTTGGGGATGTAGAATCCACTATTCCCTCTTCATCATAGGAATCTAAGAAAATAATCTAGGGTTAATCCATTTATGCATTACCTCCTACTTGAGTTAGCTCCTTAGTAGAATCTTACTTGACCTATATCAATTCAACTATTAATTCTTGGTTTGGGAGATTTTGTTCCTCTTTTGATTATGTGGAGACAAGTAATTATTCTTATTTAGGTTTTTAATCCTATGCTCCAATGAGTGGTGCCTCACAAAATTATATTAGTCTTGGGGTTGGCCTTGATCCATTTAGGGATATTTTACTTCTGCTTATGGTATCTATGATTTCCTACCACTCCAAAACTCAAAATATCTCCATCCTCTAAGAGGTGGGATCCTGAACTTTACTTTAGAAAATGTGAGAGATGGTTCTACCTGTATCACTCTCAATAAGTCCTCACTCAATCCTATAGTTGTGGCCCTTTATTTGATGTCTTCATCATACTTGCAGTGAGGAAGAGAAATGTTTTTAAGGGAGGCTAAGGGTATGAATTTTCTTATGGACATTGTCATGAGGATCCTAGTCTCTATGAGGTAGGGTAGGCAATGCAAATGCCTTCCTATCATTCCCAAACTCTTTGAACTACCTATGAATTATATATTGAATTTGCCTAATGTTGATGTGGGATCCATGAAATGTGTGCTTTTTGTTTCTTGTCAACTCCTCATCAATGTTATTACATATTTAATATTCAATTTTCTACTTAGCTACCTTGTCTAGAATGAACTTAGGGAGTTAAAGAGGATCTACCTTGTGGTCATCCACCATAATAACTATGTATCTTGGATAGATCCAATAGTATCTTATGTTGTTTTCAAGTGTTTGGGTTATGATTAGAGAAATTCTTGGCAAAGGTTGGCTATGGATGGCCATTTAGACTTGAGGGTAGAGGTCCTCAACAATCTTTGATATGTTTCTAAACTAGGAGTATATGTGTAGAAAATTGTAATAGACACAAATCTTATTATTGATGACTTCCATAGTGGGATTCCATATAAATCCATTATTTATATAAACTGTGCCCATGACTACATATAATAGATAAGACATCATGTATAAATTTCATTCCAGTGTCCACTTATCTTTATGTAAGATTTTTTCTTAGAGGTGTGTGTTAATGACTTCCCCTAAATGATAGTTGCACTTTAAGGTGCTTATTAGGTCTATTAGGGGAACCCAATGTAGGTGTATATATTATATGCTCACATGCCCAAAAATTATATTTAATAGTACCATTCCCATATGCATTCCCATTTTTAATTGGGTAATGGGGATAGGGATTTTGACATGATCTTTCAAAGTGAAACTTTTCTTGGGGAGAAGCCACCTCAATAAATCTCACTCAAAATTATTAGACTTCTTCCATGTAATAATATTATACAAATCAAAATTGACATCTAGAATGGGTAGGCTCAGGTACCTATTAAATGCGTCACCCATTATATACATGACAAATGTGTTATTGTCAACATAGTAAAGGTATCTATCATCCATTATTCTCCCTTTGAATAAGAGGCCTTGTATTAAATATATGCATGGCATAACCTATAGATTAATATTTTCATAATGTAAGGATTGATATTTGAAAGGGATCAAACATTTCACTAGCTACTCATCTTCAACTTATATGTCTTTCTCAAGTGAAAAAGAGTCTATGTTTTCTACTAATTTTGATAATGCTGAGTAATTTGGATAATGTCCATAAAATCCAATAGCATCAAACATAGTGTCCAAGTACTATGTAGAATCCTTAATAAATAATATATATATGGTGTCATGGCTCCTTTTTAGGACCTAGATGATTATGCCATGGTGGTTTAAGATTACTGGTATACTATAAGCTTTTGATAATGGTGTATAACACTAAACTAAATTTTGTAGATTAAAAAATCACTGTGATAGCAATTAGTTATTTTGGGATCACTTAAAGCTGAAGTTTACTTGAGCTTGATGATGGAATGATGTGAACTTGGCTACGGTCTTGATGTTAATATATTTATGCATTAATATCTATTTTTTGTGACATTAATTGTTAACATATATGAGCTCATCACCTTCATTTAATTCAAATTTGACCACCCTATCCTAGTGTACATACCATGTAGGATTCCTTGTCATTTGGAGTGCCATGGTGTAACCTTTTTTCTTTTGTCATGTGTCATTATATATCCCAATCAAGAGAATCTAGGGCCAAAAGACTCTAAAGCATATAATGTTCTTTGGGAATATTTGCTCTAAAATGTCTTATCCTAAAGTTGTCAAAATAAAACTTATCGAAGACCAAATTCTCTAAAGACTAAGTAATCTTTAGAAGGTTATTTTAGGTAAAAGTAATCACATAGAAGGATTTCAAATGAAAGTTCCTAAAATGATAGTTATCAAAGACTAAGTCTCCAAAATAAAGTTTTCAAAGTGAAATATTTGAAATGAAAGTTGTCAACACAAAGCCTCTAGTGAGAAATTTTCTAACACAAACCTTATAATGAAATCCTTCTGAAATGAAAGTCACTAAACAAAATCCTTTTGAAAAAAATTCACTGATATAAAATCCCAAAATAAAAAGGATCCAAAGAGAAAGGCTTTGTGAAGAAAAGATATCATTAATAAACTTTATGAAATAAAGATACGAAAGAAAAGTTTCTAAAGACCAAATTTGCTTATATAAACTTTATGAACAGAATGTTTCCAATAGTAAAATTTCTTAAGAGAATATATCCAAAGAGAAATTTCCAAATGAAAAATTTTGAAGACTAAAATTTTAGAATACTAAATAATCAAAAATAAAACAATCTAAATTATTGTCATTCAAATCGGTTATTTTTGGATTTTTCATTTATAAGTTAGTCTGAACAAGTGCCTTCAAATGAAAAAGTTTATACCATAACATGATTCAATGTTAAAAACACTAAATTTATATAGATAATACAAGTATCATAACCCTTAAAAACTCATATGTACACTTATAATATTTTTATTATTTACAAAAACAAAGGGGGTCCCCACTTTTTATAGAGAAATATAGGGTGGGTGTGTTAAATACAAAAAATAATGAGTCAAAAGGGTGAATACTCTAGAGTTTTCAAGAACTTAAAATACATTATTTCACAATCCGAATATCAACCATAAATTTATCCTAAAATAAATGGTTAAAGTAGAAATGGAAAAAGACTCTTAATAATCCTATGAAACATAATAATTTTGCTTGCACCTTAGATCTATGTGTAAAGTGTTATTCTTTACCTCTTGTCTCAAGTTTTTAAGTAAGGATATGAAGGTGAGTTTTAGGCATCCATATCCCTAATAGAGATATGTCTGATGACATATTCCTCCTTTCTTCATATTTTTCGTAATGTGTGATACATTGATCTTATTTTATCATATAGGCTTTGAATCTCTTTTTTATTTTCTTTTAGATTTTTAGATTGTCTTTTATTTATTTATTTATTTGTTAATATTTTATTTATTTATTTTAGAAAGAGGGAAAAAGTTACCATAATGAATTAGTCTTATTAAAATTTTGTTTTAATCAAAATGTCCATGTCGATTTTTTCCCATGTCCATGATTATTACCTTAAATAAGTATTAATGTTTTATGTGTATTTGACCTACGGGAATAAGGAGAGTTTTCTAAATCTGAATTAAACTATGGGAGTAACTTTCACATACTTGATGAAACCATTATATTTAGGACATATTCATAGCTAAATCTCTCATTTCTTACCTAGATTAAAAGTTTTAAACTACAATATTCATTATCACTTTGATTTGAGTTGGATTAAAAACACCTCAAATTGTGTTTTATTTTACTAGGATTGACTAGAATTTGACTATTAGGAAATCAAAATAAAATTACTCTAGAAATTAAGAAAACTACTAAAACAAAAAGGGGTACTCTAGAAAACATAAACTAATCTAATAAAATCAAACTACCAAAAGTAGGAAACTAACTAATAAATCAAATCTAATCTATTCCTACCTTTATTGGAATATTTATTGTTACTCAGAGACATATATAGATGGGGTAGATATGAAGTAATGCTTCAAAAACTATCCATTAACTAGATATGTTAGATCATTACCTTTAAGATCTTTCAAACAAAATGCATTATTACCCAAAATTTCTAAAATTTGACATGGTCCTATCCATAGTGGGGTAAACTTGGCATGCATTTATTTCTTCTCATGGGCTTTATCCAATACTAGCACCAAGTTAGAGATCCGAAAATCTTTTAATTTTGATCTTTTGTCAAACCATCTCTTAACCACATCTTGATGTTTGTTGAAGATTTGTAATGCTTTATCCCTAGAGACTTCCATTTTGATAATATCCAATAATATAGAATCTATTTTATCATTAAGATCTATATATTATTGCATAAACTAATATGTCATAATTTTAACATAATTAAGAACACTTGTTATTTCTCATAAACTAGTAGATATGGTGAAGCTTCGAGGGCCTATTTATACCTAGTCCTATTTTCCCAAAGTGAATATTTTAGTAAGATATGACACTCCCTTGGTTTATCTGTATTTGAGTTATTGATCACATCTACGAGGTTCTTATTGGTTAATTTAGCCACTCTATTACCATATAGGTTTTGATTGGATGATGATATAATTATAATTTAATTATCATGAGCCCACTTAGTGAACTCAACTAGTTGAAATTATGGACCATTATCACAAACTAAAGATATGGGAGTGCCAAACCTAGTTGTGATATGTTTTTCAAGAAAACTTATCACATCTATGGCTCTAGAGTTTTTAGTGGCTATTGCCTTAGTCCATCTAGTGCAGTAATCTATAACAGTGAGTAAAAAATTGTGTCTAGCTAAGTAATTTAGGTTTATAACCCTAATGAAGTCTAATCCCAATTGGGTGAATGCCCTACTTTCAATTACAAATTATAGAAAAATTATTGTGTGTACCTCTCTTTTTGACAAAATTTGGAATTTATGGCATGTCCTCACATGAACAGATGCATCCTTGAAGGCCATTGGCTATTAATAACCCATTATAAGTATTTTATGGGCTGTAATATTTTTGAATGGATGGACACTACCTATATTTTGATGGATATTTTATAAGATTTCTTAAGCTTCCCCATGTGACAAACATCTTAGATAAATTCCTTCATAATTATTTTTGTAGAGGACTTCTTTTCTTATCATATAATGAGAAATATTGAGCGTTAAAGCTCTCTTTTGATTTCTTGAGGGCATGTTATAGTGAGTAGGAAATAAATAATACCTAAATACCAATCTTCTTGGGAGACCTATGTTTAGCATACCTCTTAAATTATGATGTGTGGGACTTGTTCAGTTATCAATTCAACAATGTCTTATCCTTTAAAGATCTTGGTAGGTTTGATTTCAATATCAAATTCTTGTATTTTTTCCTATATTTACCTCTATAATCCCCCAATTCATTTTTTTTTGAGTGTGAGCTTTATAACAATATCTAGTATGGTGGTGATGGTTTTATTCTAGAGGATGTAATGTCTAAATATTTTGACTACCTTGATGAGAGTGAAGGTTTTCTTATCAATCAGATAATACTTAAGATTTGCATCTTTCAATTTAGTACTCGTAAATGTAATAGGATGTTTTATTTATTCTCTTTTTTGTATGTGTATGATATAAATAGTATGTTCTGAGGTAAATGAATACAGTAAAAATTCCTTTATGAAATTGGTGCTTACCAGTACTAGAGCTTGTGAAATAGAGTTCTTTATGTCTTGGAAGGAATTTTTAGCTTTATATGTTTACTTTAATTTGGATTTATATCTAATAATTATGTTCAGGGGTCTAACAATCTCTTTAAATCCTAATATAAATTTCTTTATGAAATTTATCTTTCCAAAGAAGGATTTGAGCTTGTTTTTATTATTTGGAAACATTATTTTTGAAATCCCCTAAATTATATTTGGGTCAATAGTGATGCTATACTTTGTAATAAAGTGGTCTCTTAGTTTACCTTCAATAATGTTGAGTATACATTTTTTTGGTTAAGTGATACCCCAAACTTCTTGCACCTCTCAAAAATGGACTGAATATGGTTGATATGATCAACTCTATTTTATAAAAAATAGTTAGGTCATCCACATATATAATTATGTAGTTCCCTATTAGTCCTTGGAATGTGTAATCCATTTCTCTTTGAAAATTCACTCTACCATTGATTATCCCAAATGACATTAGTTTATATGAATATGTTACCCACTTTTTAGTAAATGATGTTTTCATCCTATCTTATGATTCAACTAGTACTTGATTGTAACCTAAAAATCCATCCAAGAAAGACATCATTTTAGACCCACACACCATTTGCATTACCTCATCTAAGGAGGGAAAAGGATAATTCTCCTACTCTAAAGATTTATTCAAATTTCTAAAGTCAATACAAATTTTTATCTTGCCTCTCTTTTTCTTGATAGGAACTAGATTGTCTACCCATGTCAAATTTCTAATGGGAAAGACAATCCTAGAACTTAGTATATTTTCCACTTCCTTGTAAATTAGTAGTTTCAAGATAGGAATAACCAGCCTCTACCTTTGCCTAAATATTTTATTATCAGGCTTGAGTGGGATTATATGAGTGATGACCCTAAGATTGAAAATTGAAAATACTTAAGTCATCATATGTCTATACAATTAAATCTTTATACTTGGTAATCAGTTCCTTGATCTTTACCCTTTATTCTGGTGTGTAGCTTAAGCCAATATTGATGAAGTGTGCATTATTTTCATCACCACCATTTTTTGAGCTAAATTTGGATTTAATCACATTGAGATACCTTTTTTATTAGGCTTGAGGATATGTATCAAATGTAATTTCTAGGGAAACCACTCTTAATGGGAGTCAATTATCTTTAGCTAGATAACACCTTCTTCATCCAATTCTTCATAGCACCTCTAGTTTTTTTACTTATCATCAATTACTTGATATTTTAATTGTTTTAAGTTTGTAAAAAATTAGACAATTTGTTTATCATTAAACACTTGAAATTTTTAAAATTGTATGGTAATGAGGGACATGGCACTAATTAAATTAAGAAATTTTGGATTTTTTACTCCTATAAAGGTGTCAAATTCATTGCTAAAGTGACTAATGAATTGACAACTCCATCTTATTCTCTCAGGATAGGTACTATGATAAAGCTTTAAATGATTTAATTAAATCCTAAAATCTATGCTTATATTTATTCAAATATGATAATTTACATTGATATTTATTTCTAACCTAGTTAACAATGAGTTTAAAATCTATGTATACTAGCAATTCTTTGACATTGTTCTTGAGGGTGAATTGTAATCCCAAAATTAGGGAATCATATTCTACTATGTTATTGGTACATGGGAATTGAATCATGTACATTACCAATAGTTTATTTCCTTGTGGATTGATCATCTTAATACCAACACCTAATCCTTGCTTAGATCTAGTTGTGACATAATCCTCTTAGATGGCTTTTATGTTAAACTAAGCTTATGAAAAATATAATTTGGCATCACTGTCATTGAATCTCTATAATCTACTAGGAAATTATGTATATTATTTCCAAATGCTTGAATGGTTAGCAAAAAATGGGGAACTTCAAGATTTATTTCATATATAACATTCATGTTGGTTGGCTTTGTCTCTTCTACAACATATTTGCCTATGATGGACTTCCATAAGATCTCCTTCTACTTTGTGATTTGTGCTAGTTCATGAAGAGTGATGTTGGCCTTAATTTTATTCATATCCTTGACAATATTACATCCCCCTTTGTTTTTTTCCTCTCTATGTTGAGGATAATCCTCCCCTTTAGGGGGAGGAAGATTATTGTAATCCTTGAGATTAAAAGGGATAACCATATTCTAAGGAGGATTAGAAGTAGTATATGGTTGTGTATTCCTCAGATTATAATTATTCTTGTTGAACTATTATAATTCTTGTACTTCATTAGAATTATCCTCTAGGATATTATCATCTTCATTATAGAAGGAGGACTCAAAAGTCTCAAAGACCATAGCTAAATTAGAAGGTTCATATTCATGATGGAGATATAGAGGATTCATAATTTGATCTTGTTTAACTATCTCTTTCTGAAATATTTCAAAGGTTGTATAGAACTCTATACAACCTAGTTATCCATGTTGAGATGTGTTATGGACCCTATACCAATTTGACAAAGTTGTTTCCATACTAATTTTTGGAAACTTATTGGACTATTATTGTTCTACATTGTTAGTGGGCCTATTGAAAGTCCTATTATATCTTGGAAAGGTAGAATTTTGATTATACTTCTAATTACTAGTATTACCTAACCTCTTTTACATATTCAAGAAATCATTGCTTATCTTTTAAACCATTCTTTGTATAAAATCTAATTCAACTTTGTTAAAGTCATAACCCTAAGTGATTATTCCATTAGTATGATCCTAATGTTGATTATACTATTAGTTATTTCTTTGTGTTTGATTGTTCAAGAAATCATAATTTTGATTTGTTGTTTGTTGCATGATGGGAGGTAGAGTATATAACTAATTCTAATTAAATGTGGGTGTATTTTGATTCATGCATGGAAATGTATTCAAGGATTTAAGTCCATTATTGAATGCTTGACCTCCTGAATTATGAGGGTTGATTTGTGAATTGAGTTGCTTGCTGATGTTGATAACCTCCTAAAATGCCAAAGTTAGAGTATTGGTAGTGGTATCTCTTCATAAGGACACTACAATAATTAGATCTAGGGCATTCTTTGGTATCTTTAGTTTTATATTATCACTTGGATTATATGAAACATTAAATCAAGTGTGTATCTTCTATAATATTGCATTAAAGGCTTGGATAGACTCATTAGGTTCACTTTTCATTCTAGTAAAGATTTGATAGATGAGACTTGGATTATTTACCTATCCAAATTGTGTCAAGAACATACATTGACACTCATCCCATGAGGTGATGGAATTTTCCTACAAATTGAGATACCAATAATAATAATAATCTTACAAAGTAAATGGAAAACTCATGAATTTAAAATCCTCAGGGATAACATTGATTAATCTCAAGGAAGCCTTGAAATATTTGATATGTTCTTCAATTAATCTCCAACTTGAGGGGGATAAATTAGGTATATACTTTTTTGGATTCTTTGATAGGTCATGTTGGTCCCCAAGTATTGTAATGGTAGATCCAATTAACCAAGGTTGATCTATAGGAAGATTTATAGGCAAGACATTCCTTATAGGGGAAGGTGTTCAAGCTCCATGTACCTTGAGGATGACAAGTATAGTTCTAGGCCTCCTAGAGTTTGAAAATGGTTAAACCAAAAGTATTTTTTGGGCCCTAGACCTTATTAATCTCCTAGTGTCTTCATAATGATAAGCCCCCTATTTATTTGGAAAACACATTTCTAGAACCATATTTTTCTCTTCTATTGAGGTGGGTTTCATGCACACCTTAAATATTTTTAAATGAGGTAACCTTTAATGTTTTGGGATCTATATGAATTAGGTTCTATTCTAGGGCATGAGTTATAGGTATGTGATTAAAATAAATTGGTGCTGGAATAGTAGGTTGAGCATATAGATTATTTACCTAGGTTTATGGGTAGATGCATGGATTTTAATAAAAAGGGATAAATCACTAGATGAGAATGATGGGTGGAAGACTAATCTATAATGGGAATATCTCAAATAAAACTCAAAAGGAGGAAGGTTAAGCTATAAAAAAGATTGTTATGTCTTTGAAATATAATTTCTCAGTATGTCTCCTTGGTGGACAAGTATCTCAAGAACTAGTGTTTTCTAATTGTAGCTTTTGTACACTCAAAAATAAACATGGTTAGAAGTCTAAGGTAATCAAATATAGGATTATTATTAGTCTCAACTAAAGGCTAATCTTATTAAGGATATTTTTACATACCTTTATATAAGATATTATAGCTTGGACCAAGAAGTTAGCTAGGGTAGCTATAGTTCACAACTAAAATACCATATCTAAGGAAATACCTACACACACCTTGGATTATTGATTCAAATTATATTAACTACCTAAATCAATGGAATTTATCAATATTCAATATATTTTTCACATCTAAGGATAATATTCATTAATAAAATAGTCAGATTCATTCATAGCATTGGAACACATCAAAAATATTTAATCAATATAAACAAACAAACTCCAAATTCATTAACATAGAAAGGGAAGAAGAAAGAAAAAACACATTTTAATGATAATTAATTCCTTAATTTCTTCTTATATATTCATTCAAAAAATTGACCCTTTGAAAAGAGGTTTCTACGTGTGTGTGTGTGTGTGTGTGTGTGTGTCTTGGGGAAGGGATTACCTCATATTCCAAGTTTAGAACACTTCATTTACATATAAAAATACTATAATATAAGTCTTGGTTACATATTGTTGTTTTACAGATTACTCAGTCATGAAACATGTGAATGCTACTAAACAATTCAATTAATTACAATATATATGCAACTAAGACTTAACTATTTGGTTATAATTGTTACATGCAAAAATTGTTCAAAATTAAACTTCATGATAAATTGGCTCCTACTTTATGCATCTAAAAACTATCATTGGAATAGTAGTAGAACTTATGCTTGATGACAGTAACTAAATTTGTACTTGGAAATGTATTGGCTATTTGAGATATTATTATTAAGGTAACTACATTATGAGAGGGTTTTAACATGGATGTAGTTTATGGAAGTGTATTTAGAGTCTATGAGTATAGCTAGTAGGTGGAATTTGTTGGGTTACCTTATTCTTAGTATCTAAGTCCTATTATTTCTTGTATGCCTTAGCATGATGTGAACATAGTAGGATCATATCTAGGATGTACAACCTAGTCACCCTACTTGTCTATTCCATCAGCTTGGAATGTTTTATCTTGGTGGTTCTAAATATAACCCTAAATAATTCCACCTCTATCACCTTCTTCCTTTTTGCACTCAATTTGGCCTCAATGTCTTCTAATCTCAAACCTTATAGACCTTATTTGAAGTTGTTAGAGGCTTGTTTAATCATTTAATTAAATTAAAATTGAGTCACCAACTTACCTTTGTTATCTTAAATTATATTCAATTCTAATTCTATAAAAGTTTACTCATTTGGCTTCTCTTTCTCATTTAAATTATTCACTAGAGTCACAAAGGAAGCCACCCAATCTCAAGCCTCCTACATTCTTATTAATTTTAAATTCAAAGCATTTGATTCCTCCCATAAGGTTATCAAGTCAAAATGGATAAATGCCTTATTTAAGGTATATATCACTAATAAATTAATTTTATTGTCATCCTCTCTGTGAATTTTGAATAATCTAGTTATATTATTGACATGAGGGGCCAAATTGACTCTCAAAGAATGAATGGATTCAATAATATTATATAGCCTAAGAGTTGTATTATACACATCTTGATCAATACCTTGAGGAAATTGAATCACTTGATGTTGCTCTCTAAGAGTTTCCAATTCCTCTTCAAGATCTTATCTAGCTATTTTATTCCCTTAATGTATGGCAAATATTTATTTTGTATGGGTCTCCATATAGGAATTGAGGTCCTCATTATATAGGGTCTGACCCTTTTGTCTATTTTACATCTTTCTAATCGAGTAAACTTCTTACTTTTCATCCATGCTTAATTTTTTTCGCTAGTTATCCTCTATTTTCCTCTTCTTTACCCTTTTTACTGATGTTGCGGCCTTATCAAATAGTGAACTCACCATTAATAGTTAATTTATCTTTAGATTGGGCCTCTTAGAGGCTAACACTCCTAATTCATTAGACTAATCAAGAAGAGTGATTTTTGAAGGACCTTTTGGTTGAGCTTCTACTTATGCATGTTCTTAAAGCTCAGGCTCAGTTTTGGTGTAAGGGTTAGACATTGTTGGTCATATGATTTTTTACCATTCTATATTTCTATATTATGGAATTATATGGACAACAAACATTGACTACTTCCTAGGTTCCCTTTTGGTGGTAATTAGTATGGTTATGGTGGTTGGAGTTGAAGAAGGCAAGGGTGAACACAATTAGGTAGAAGGAGATATAGTTGAAGTGATGGATTGGGAAATGGATGGAATATACAAAGCTAATGTTTATGGGATGGACACTAAATAAATAAAAACCATAGTAGTGGAGGGTAGAGAAGGTGAAGTGGTCGTGGGCAGATTTATAGATGGGTGTATGAAAAGGAAACTTACAAATAGTGCTTGTGGAGGAATGAATGTAGACACGACTATCCTAATGTGATATAAAATGTAGGTAAGAACATAAAATAGAAAAGGCTTAGAGGGGTAGTGAGTAAAGGACCCTTATCATATGGTTAACCTATAATAAGTGCCTTTACCTTTAGTGATTATAGGATCAATACTTTAACATGCTACAACTCCTACTCATCTACCTCTTATGTTTGAAGGGTCTATGATCTATTTCCCCTAGGTTTCCTTTAATAACACTTTATTGTTATACTATCTTGTATAAATATTTCCTATTGGGGAAGAGAGTGGGGAATAATGCCAGGTGTTGGGTCTATAGAAGCCATTATTTACTCTTCATCAAAGGAGTCTAAGTAAATAATCCTAGGTTATTCCCTTTGTGTACTACCTCCTACTTGAGTTAATTCCTTAGTTATATCTTGCTTGACTTGTATTGATTTAACTATTGAATATTTGGATAGGATTTCTTTTTCTCTTATGCTTCTATGGAGGTAGGTAGTTTTTCTTCATTAGCTTGTTCATCTTATGCTCTAATGAGTGGTTCCTCACCTACCAAATCATATTGGTATTGAGGTTAGCCTTGATATTTTTGGGGATAATGTCCCTCTCCTTCTAGTATCTATGATTACCTACCACTCCAAAAATCATAAGATCTCCATCCTTTAGGAGGTGGGATCCTAAAATTTGCTTCATCAAGTGTGAGAGATGATTTTGCCTATATCACTCTCAGTAATTCCTCACTCAATCCTATAGTTTTGGATCTTTACTTGAGATCTTCATCATCCTTAGCATTCAAGAAGATAAAATAATGATCCATTAGCTTGTGTTTGTAATTGAGTCGAAGGGTATGAAGTTTATTCTAGACCTTGCCACGAGGATAACACTAAACTAAATTTTGTAGATTAACAAATCACTGTGATATCAATTAGGGATTTTGGGATCTCTTAAGGATGAATTTTACTTGATCTTGAATATGTAATGATTTAAACTTGTTCAAGTGCTCAATGGTAATATATTTATGCATTGTTATCTAGCTCGTGTGCCATGTAAGATTATTTGTCATTCAAGGTGCCATGGTGTAACCTTTATTATTTTTCCATGTGTCATTATGTAGCTTGTTAAAGAGAAGTAAAAATTTACCTTCGAGATAAAATATTCTTCAACTTAGAATGTTCTTTAGGAATATTTTCTTCAAAAGGTTTTATCCTAAAGTTTCTAAAATAAAACTTGCCAAAGATAAAATTTATTGAAAACTAAGTACCCTTCAAAATGTTAGTTCGGGTAAAAGTAGTCACATAAAAATCTTCCAAATAAAATTTCATGAATTGAAAATTTCCAAAGTGAAATCTCTAAATTAAAGTTGCTGACACAAAGACTTCGGTGAGAAAGTTTCTAACACAAATTCTCTGGTGAGAGTTTTTGACAAAAACCTTTTGATGAAATCCTTATGAAATGAAAGTATCTAAAAATAATCCTTCTAAAATAAATTTACCAATATAAAATACTCTTTTGAAAAGGCTCCAAAGATTTAAAAAAAAATCATGAAGAAAAGTTGTCATTCAAAAACTTTTTGAAACAAAGCTACCAAAGAAAAGTTTTCAAAGACCAAATTTGTTGATATAAACTTTTTGAAGGGAATGTTTCCAAAGAGAATGTTGCCAATGAGAAACTTTCTGAAGATAATATTTCTAAAGAGAAATTTATGAATGAAATATTTTAAAGCCTAAAGTTGATGAATACTAAATACTCCAAAATAAAACAATCTAAATTCTTGTCATGAAAATCCATTCTTTTCATTTTTTTCATTAATAGGTTAGTCCGAACAAGTGATTCCAAATGAGAAAAGTATACCACAACGTGATTCAATGTTAAAACCACCAAAATTTTAAAAATAATACAAGTACCATAACCCTCAAAAACTAATAGTTTCCCCTCTAAGATATTCATTATTTCTAAAAAAAAGGGGGTCCCCACTGTTTAGAGAAAAATACATGGTAGGGTGTGTTGAATACAACAAACTCTCAACTATTAACACTTTTAATCTCCAATTAAATTTGAGTCATTTTCTTCTCAACACATTATTTTAACAAGGGGATATCCTTGGCGTATAATCACCTCATTATCTATTGACTTCAAATTATATCTTGGTTTGTATAGTCACAACTATATTGATTCCTTGTTATTTCAATTTCAAAATTTTCAATGATCTATATTGTTTTAGATATTCTATCATGAGTGGAAATTAATTTATGCATGTTTCATTGTATATTTTTATAGATCAAGCTAGATATTTGGGGCATAGTTGAATACACAAAATGTGGTTATACTCAAGAACCAAATTTCTTAATCTATAGCTTTATTTATCATTCTAAACTTAGGGCATTTTTATACATAAAATTGGGTATTAAACACATTTAGTTTTGACCTATCCTTCACATGCATGACTTGTGTAGGCACATTTGACTCTTGATCACAATATATCCTATCCATTCATCTATATATTGGATTGGACTTATTGATTTTCTATTATTCACATATGGGATCTCTCTATTTTGTACTTAACTATTTTATTATCCCAGGCATAATATCACCATATTTCATACCATTATTTATTCCATCATGGGTAGTTCTCGAAATAGATAATTAATGTTGGTAACTGGTAGTTTTTTCCTTCATTGAAAATGTCATAGGTTCTCTAAATAATTATTTTTCAAAGATAAAACCTTTCCCTTGGGTGGGCCTATATGTTTTACATTTCAGTTACGAAGGAAAATCACCCAAAGAGAGACTTATATATACAATATAATCCTAAGGCTATTATAATCTAGATCTCATTTAGAGATCCCTTGGAAAACTACTTAGACATTAAGAGACATATTTCTACATCCTTGATGCACTATCATAATTCATCAGAATATAAAAAACCTTAAAATTAACATTCACTAGGCTAGGTTTAAACAACTATATCTAAATAGACTTCATACATTATAGAAGATCATTATTGAGCACACATACGCATAGGTGGGAAGACTACATCCAAGTCAAGCCATCATTAGAGTATTGGAATGCAGTAAATGATCAACCACTTAGTGGGGTATGTTTGGATTATATAACCCATATTTCTAACTCTATTTTGTAATCTAAATAAAGTTTCAAAAGTATAGGTATAGATTCAATGTGAATGAATTAAAATCTAAATTTGCAAACAAGATCAAGCATCTAAAACTACATAATAAATGTCATGACACTCAATAATAATTATCTATGCTTGAGAATATTTGGGAAAAAAATTATGGTTCCAAAAAACATCATACATATAAAGTAGTAGTAGGCATATGTCTATTACCAATAACATCCTGGAATATTATGTTAGTCAGTCTCTTGATCCAATAGACCATAGACCCATTTTAAATTACATTACATAATTGTGTATAGACATAGATCAAAATAGAATACTGAATAGGATAAATACACTATCCTCTTGTCATTTATATAAATAATAATCTAAATCTAAATATTTTTTTTACATTTAGAACTATGCAGCTTATGTTATATCTTATGAAATTTGAATTATCTAATTTTTAGCTTATTTAAATCATTAAAATTAAAATAATTTAAAACTCATAGGAAATTTAAACTATTTTTATGACTAATATTTATGTCAATGGTTATGTCAATATTTTAATCTAATGTGTTTTTCATATATCAGTGAGTCATGCACTAAGTGTGTACATTGGGAATAATTGGTAAGACCATGTTTATAGGTCAATTTATATGGTTGAATTTTTTTTCAGGTGGAAATTCATTTAAATATGTAATTAAGATACTAAATGATATAATTTTCAAGTGTATTTGAAGAATTTTTTTCACCCACCTCAATCCTACATAAGGAAGAAGACTACGTATCAACTAGATATTTTTTTCCATTTTTGGTATGCTTTTGTTCTAGGAATCTAATTTGTAATTCTATTCTCATTGCTTTCATATGTTTACTAGTTGATTATTATTGCATTTTTTTTTATTTTCATGAAATAGATGCTTGGAGTAGCACAAAAATTATGGAAGTCCTACTTTTTGTATGGTTAGGAAATGGTCACAACATTTTGACTTTGTGTGTAATGAACTTGCATCACTTGTTTTTATAAATAATCTATGGTTTTGTATAGTATTATATTATTTAATTTTATTTTCCAAGTTTATTAAGTGACATTTGACACAATATTTTAAATTATTAATAGATTTATTATGCAAGAAACATTTTTTTCCATTTCTATCAAGTGATATTCACCCTTTAAAATTTGTGTAAAATGGTTTTATATTAGTTTGTACAAAGATGTGTGAATTAATTTCTATGAAATGTGTTGATTTCCAAATTTAATAGTAAGGTGATGGTCTTAGAAGCATAGATCACTTTCCTTTTAATTGTTTCCTTAACTTTTTATGAGAATTTGATACAAATATATGCAAAGATAATTCATATTCTCTTTTGAAATTTAAATGGATTCATAAAATTTATAATCTTAGCTAAATAAATGAATATTTAAGGTATTATATATGAATTTCCATGTTATATTTCTTATCTAAAAATATAATCCATATCTGGTGTTTATGCAATGGATGTATACACATTATGTTAGTGATAGTTAATACGAAGATTATTTATTATGGGTTGCATTAACTTACTAGATATTTAGGGGTATAGTGAGTCTATTATAATTGGGATATAATGGAATACCCACATAATGTTTAGAGACTAAAATGATAATATGAAACCATGTCTTAAGAAATATCCTCCATGTTCTTTACCTTGTTCACAATCCAATTTGAGAGTAAAGAATGAACAAGCTACCATGTCAGGTAGTAGGATGAATAAATAGTGTATTTATAGGAACCAACACAAATCAACAAGGGTATATATATTTTATAAACCATAAAGAAAATAATTAAATGAGAATATAGTTTAGAAAATTTTGGGATAAAGTCTAATACTCTAAAATTATATTTGTGTATTGAATATTACACATAAAAAATGAATACACAAGATTATTTGTATTATAAGGTTTTTTGGGTCCTTTACCATGTCATATATGAAATAAAAATTAATAATTTTTTTCTTCATACTTTCTTCACATATTCATATGCTATAAAAATATGGGACAATTAGTCCAAAATTATGTGAAATAGATCCCATATTTCCTTATAGTTTGATGACACATTGCATCAATGGCCTAAGGCACCTTTATCCTAAAAAATGATTAATGATTTATGTATTTTTGGGTCATATTTTATTTATAGGTGATTTTTGAAGAGCATAATTGGATAATATTTTTGGGTACAAGATAACCACCAAATTCAAAATGGAAAATGATACACTTAATCTTTAAGGATGTTATGATTGTCTAATTAAATTTATACATAGAGGAGACTCTAGAGAACAAAAAATTACATATTGAAGTATAGTGGTTCCCAAGGTTATGAGCCTTGTATCTAAATATCAATAAAATATCACATAATCTATAATAATTTTTTCATTTTTCATACGTTTCTCAATATCATGAAGCTCTACATAGAAATAGTTCCTCTCGAAGAAATATAGGTCCTTCTAGTCTTGGTAATTATATGAAATAATAAAGGGAACCCTCATTTGTTATTTAGGTAGACCATGAGTATATTCTCCAATAACATGGTAGAGTCTCTCTCAATTTATCAAGGCTAGATGTTTTGTGTGATTAAATTTAATAATGTGGTAGTTTGTTGGCTCCAGGAATGAGAAGAAGTAAAAATGAAATTACATTGTGAATAAATTATTTGAAAATAATAAGAAAGTGTATTATTTTGGGATGAATTTAAAAATTATGTGAAAGCTTTAAAAGCTTCATAGGGTGGTTACACAAGTGAAATTGACTTTTCCTATTAACCAACTTTTATTAAATTAAAAAAAAAACTAACATTAAAGTAAAAATTAATATAAAATAAAATACCTTGGATCATAAACACAAAAAACTCCCCCTTAATCCAAAGTGGTATAAATGATGAAGATTTGGAGTTATTACTATGAAGTCATTAATGAATCTCTACTACATCTATAAGCTAACACATTGTACATCATGGTATTGATCAAAACTAATGCCACTCTATATATAATCCCACCTTACAAGTTATGGTATAAAATGTTGATGAACATGATCAAAGCCTTCTCATCCCCTATGATTATCATACCATAATATAGTATAATATGTTGAAAGCCTATCCAACTACATCGACCCACATAAGGTCCCACATATGAACCCATCCAATTGATCCTCTAGTACTTTGTATTGAAAATATCTCAAATGCCCAATAATCACCAACATTGCAATCATGCCTTTGCTCAACACTCAAAATGCTAGAAAATCTAATGTTGACTCGTATAACCATTAATGACTAATTAAAGGTCACTATGCAATATCTTCCCCCTATAAGGTGAGAGGTGAGAAACTATGTATCATAAAAAAATTCAAACTACTTTGTCTGATCCTTAGTAATCATATCAATGCATTAAAATAAAATCAAAACTAAAATCAAAGTACACAAACCAAAAAATTCTATCCTAGTAGTGAACCCATACTTCAAGTGAATAGAAAACTGGAGAAAGGAAATTATCCTCCAACCTCCAGTTGTCACTTAGATGGTGTCAATCAAAAGGATCCTAGGATATGTAATGTATTATGTGTTTGTCAATAACACAAGTACGAGGTGGTATTGTGAGAATTTTCATGTTAAAGGTGTTAGTATCCACCAAAAATGCACCTTTATACATCAATTTTAATACATTTTTGTAAAAATCATATAAAGACACTTCAAATTATAAAACTAACCATTCTAATGTGTCCATAATGTTTAAAAACATACAAATCTCCTAGTCATATGACTACCTTCAGATAAAATAATAATTTATCAAAAAAAGTGTCATAATGCAAATAACTCAATGTCAAACGTGACATAATTAAATGTGGCCACAAATTTGAGTAATTTTTTTTCTTTTATGTTTGATATCTTGACCTCTTGTAGTGAACAAATTATAAAATAAACTTAAACAACATGTCTACAAGTATTTTTATATCATGGAGAGAGAATATTATATTTAGACATGATTTGTTTGATTTGGAAAAAAAAACATGTTTGCATGTAAAGAAGTGCATTGGATTTTTAATTGCATGTAAAAAAAATTTACTCACACCTCTTTTCTTGATGGGCCCACAAAACATATGAAACCTTTGGAAAAGTTGATAAAAAATAAATCATGAAATTTATTCACTGTTTGCACCACATTTAATTGTAGAACATCATTTTACTACATAGATGTCTAGATCTAATTTTGACAAAGTGTCATACAAATTTATTCTCTTATTTTTACTAAAATGTTTCCGTAGAGATATATACTACAACTCAAAACTCTAAACCACCTTTTTTTAAATTCTTAGCAATTTTTTATTTATTTTAGATTGTCGTACCATTACAAAATACTCAAGACAAATAAAAATAATGCCAGTTGTTTTTTAAAATGGTTGAATCAAAATAAATCTAATCCATTTCAATATCCTTCACAATTTTCATTGATCCTACATAAGAGAAAGTGTTGTGAACTACTTTTGAAAATCCCTAGTAATCGTATAGATTTTCAACTTTTCTTTTCTTTTTTTAATTGTTGAGCTATCAACAAAATTAGAATATAATTCTTCTTATGACACACCGTAGGGATCACTAGAGAAGATTATAATGTCAAATAATTCAAAGAGAAATCTAATTTGGAGGTTTTATAATCTCAAATATTTTCATGAAAAAATAATATTTGAATTTACTAATCAGATTATGAATAAATCATGCTCAAATTACCAACTTTCTCTCCTTTTTCAAAGTATTTCAAACTTTTCTTCTCTTTATTTGTCTTTCTACGTACTTATCCTTCTTCAATTTAAATTTTGTGTTTACCATGCTCTAATACCACTATTGGCTCCATGAATAGGAGGAAATAACAATGAAATTACATTTTGAATAAAGAATTTGACAATAATATGAAAGTCTAGTATTTCAGGATGATTTATGAAGTATGTGAAAGCTTAAAAA